>JAQFZJ010000236.1:0-42027 GCA_034695645.1 Folsomia fimetaria | reverse complement strand
CCCATTAGGGGGTAGGGAGAACTTTTTTAGGGGAAGGGGGTAGGGAGTATAGGGCTAGGGGGTGGGGAGTACATCATGACTTTTTGTCCACTTGCATTATTCCTATGCATTTACTACAGATAAGTAATAGACTCTAGACTCATCGATGAAGTGAAAATGATTAATATAGCACACACTTATTAAGTTATTAATTAATTGAGTTAGATCTCTTACCATTATCATTTTAGTCGGATAATTAAAGAAGTTGATGAAGGTATCTGAACGAGCTCATAATATAAATGAAATGTCGGATAGTCAGTCACCACCGCCATTAACACTGTGTTAGCATGACCAACCCCATTCCACACTCTGTAAACACATCCCATCAATTTCAACTTAATTATCTTACCATATAACATTCCTTTGTGGATACTAAAATTAACACACTTCTTCCATTTGTTCATTCATGGTCAATCTATTCAGCTCCAGAAAAATTCTCCAACAACGAATCCATCGCTCAGTAAATATCTTATTATCGACGTGCCATTGGATTGGAAGACCTGGCAGTGAAGGAAACAAATCAATGTGCAGCAATTTTTGTTGAGAAAACAATCTATGAAATTACAGTACCAATTGAGTCAATCAAGTGAGGGAAGACCCTGTTAATGCGGATTTAGTTGTGGAGATGAAGAGGAATTTTAAAATATTAAGATTGTTAGATTGTTTTACAATGCAAATTTTGCATTTAATTGTTATCGTATTTATCAAAACATTATGATTGCCAAATTAACAATAAATATATCTATAAATAACAATAATGCTCAATTCTAAAACTGACTAAATAAAAATACTTAATTCTAGAATTTAGTTCCAAATCCTTGCGAGTTGTAAGGCTCATAGACTTTTTTAATCTTGTTAATATCCCCCATTGTCCGTTTATAGAGGTCTGGATGACTTATCTTCACCTCTTTCCAAGGGACAGAGATCCCAATCCGATCCAATTTGGGGAATGATGATGTCAATCGAATCGTAAAAATCGTGCAAGTAGCCTCAAATTGAGAATTCCTCCCACTTTTAGGCTTCAGTTTTAATTCAGGCGTATGTGGGAATAAATTAGTAAGATGCGTTTCCGTAATAAACTTGTCGTGAGATAGGATGTTGACAGTTGCAAGTTCTGGATAAGAAGGAGGCATGGACTCAGTTGACAGTGTAATTGCATGAATTGCATGAAGTCTGTACGTTCCGATGCCATCAGAGGTCCAAATTTCTAATAAGAGAAACAAAATATTATAACATCAATTATCACATAACAAGCGAGATAAGCAATGCAATTTCTTATATAATAATA
Organism: Folsomia fimetaria; assembly: GCA_034695645.1. Taxonomy (NCBI): domain Eukaryota; kingdom Metazoa; phylum Arthropoda; class Collembola; order Entomobryomorpha; family Isotomidae; genus Folsomia; species Folsomia fimetaria. The sequence continues at coordinate 40,700 of JAQFZJ010000236.1, read as the reverse complement.
AATCTAAATCTATGACCCACCCAACGTTTTCAATTTCTCCATCTCTGGGATGACAATTTCGTTCCTTGTTCCACCATGAATGCACAAGGTCACATGAATCAACTGGTGGCGAAATGTTTCTAAAAGCAACAAGTTGTTTGCCACATCCGAATTTTTGTAAAATTCCAGCTGTACTCGAGTGAGTCTATCAAAAAGGTCATTCAATCCACCTCTCAGCAAAATATCGATTGTTGCGTAAGACCGGATCTGGAGTTCTTTAATGTTGATCAATTTCTCTTCTTTAATCTCCTTCAACATATAGGGAATCATGTCACAAAATCGATGCTTGTATGCGTAGGAAATGTTGGGATCCTTAAATATATTAGACAATTTCTTCAAGTTGGAGTCTCCTCCTCCTGCCACTTGCAGCATCCTCTTCGCCAGAGAAGTAACCGACGGACTGCTTACCGCGAAGTCGTAGCGATAGTCCAGTTCAAATTCTACATTTTGCAAGGTCTCTAACTTCCAGGAATGCGGGAGGGAACTGAGCACCTTCGACATTGCGGGGGGTATTGGTGCATTTTCTGCTACGACAGAATTGTAAACCTTTATTTTCATCTTTAAATCTTGTATGTTTGGTAATAGGGGAAGCACGTCGGAACAAAGCTGACCATCAAGAATTCTAAAAGAACAAGATTACTTTAATAAAATAGAGCGACCACCCAGACCGATAACAACTTACCTAACAACCCTACCGTTCCCATCCAGGTAAAGCATATCAAGAAATAATCTCTTCACATTTGCGCTTATAGTACACAAATTGTTAATCAATTCTTGTTTCTGTGCCTCATTCTGAACTAAAGCTGCGTCGTAATTTCCTAGTGTGAAGCTTATCGTGTCGTGGGGACGAGGGCGGACCTGGTTTAAGCGGATCGCCTTTGCTTCCATTACTTTGGAATACGCCTTAAGTTTGGAGAGATCAAGACGGATGAGAGATTCCTTTTCCAGGCGCTTGACTGCTTCCTTGGTCCATGATGGCGACACACAAGCGCAATTTTGGAGGGAAGGGACGGGTAGGAAGCGGAATATGTTCTCAAGTACCTAAGAAATTAATGGCAAATTAAAGCCTTTTTGTGTAATTTCTTAAAATTTGCTCTCTACACTCTACCTCATCATGTAATAACGCGGTACGAACTGGATGATCCATGTTCAAGGCTAGATAACCTATTGAGGATAAGTACTGACCAGGTCCACGTTAAGGGTAGGGCTCTAAACTTTGGAAAATAATCTTTAATAATTAATTTAAAAACGAAATGAAATCACCAAAATAATCTTTGTATCCTATCTTCAATAGTAAAAGTTTAATATCTTACCTTAATATGCAAATGCAAAATGTAAAAATGTAATAATGATGATCAATGATCAACTGTAAAAAAAAATAATAACAAATATAAATTTAGTTAATCTATCTGCAATTAAATTGCATAAATGCTAAAAAAAATGAACACGTTTTTACTCACTCAGTCAGCAGCTGTGGACTTTTGCGGTGCCGCACGCACCTTAGGATGAGATGGAATGAATGACTTTGTCCACTCGCATTATTCCTATGCATCGAGGAAGATGAAATGGATTGGATACCATGTGTTTAAATTATAGATATTTCAAATATAAATATATAATAGCAAATATAATATTTGCTATTATATTTTTAATAATTAAAGAATGTGGATGCTATCGGACATCGGACCTTATAATATGAATACGGAGCGAAACAATGTTGAGAATGGCTTTATAATTATTGTTCACACGTGAAAGCAAAATGTTGTTTCGTCACATTTCATCATTTATTTATTTATTTATATAATTCTAAATATTCTAAATCTAAATCCATTATTATACATTATGAGAAATGGAAGACAATTATTTATTATTTTATATGGAAGACTTGTTTCAATCTTGGAAGACTTGTTTACATTTTAATCTTTGGAAGACTTTGCATTATTGTACACACCACTACTCATTAATTTTAGTAGCAGTTAATATTGTCATAATCATAAGTAAGGTGAGCACCTTCTTTTGGTTTTTCTATTTAAAAAGGTAGCCCCACCTGATACGCCTCCACCAATGCTGCACCACTATCATAAATCCCAATAATACCGAATGTTACCCCCAAAAAGATGATAAAACAATCCCCCACAACCGACCTCAAGGGAAGATTATCTCCCTTCAACTTCAAGTGGAAATAACACGGCCAAATAAAACTTAACATGGTTCCCGTAAAATTGCCAATAAATCCCATCAAAATTGTGAAATGTGGGATTGTCACCGCCATCAAAATTGTTACCACGACCAACCCCACCCGAAACACGCAGCCCATTGTAGTTAATTGCTTTTCCTTGTCATAAATCTTGATACTTTTTTCCGAATCAGGATCCGTGTGGAGTGCAATGATCTTTTCAAGTAAGTCGGCAGCCGCATAATATGGGAGTGGGTATGAGAGGACTGCTTTCATGACGAGAATTATGTTCACCAGAGATTTCCAGATCGTGGGGAGGTTGTTGGTGATCACCTAGCAACAACAGAAGATTAGTTTGGTTGTCATGGTAACCAAAGAATAACTCGTTTGCAATTTACCTGAAGCGTGCTCTTTCTCCAAGTCAGAAACGCGATATAACCAAACCCACTTTTGAACGCGGCTGCAGCAATATGACTCCAATCCAACATTCTCCCAAACTGTTCCGGTTGTGCCATATTCCCTTCAAGTGTTGGGAGGAAGATGTGGCTTGTGTAGGAGAACACAATAATTCCAAGGGAGATGGGAAACGTTTCGAGGTCAAGGGCAAAGGTTACTTCGGAAAAACCCCACTGCCCGATACAAGCTAAGCAGTAGGCGACAATGATAACGTTGATGAGAAGATGCGCCACCGTGCAGTAGAAGGAGAGGGTGGAGACGGAGGAGAGATTGCGGAGGAAGGCGCAAGGGAGGAGGATCATGCCGGTCATCATCATCCAGGATCTGGATAAGATGAGTAGTTTGATAAGGATCAGATTATCATGATAACTAAGGGAGATTGTCACCTTGAGTCAATAGGAGAATCTGGAAAGGTTCCTACAAACAAGTCCCCACACAGGACGATGTACAGAATGCATGTCATCAGTAATTCGATCAATTGTGCCGTGGAGACGATGGCGGGGCCGTAGCGTTCACCAAACCCGACCTGTCGACGAGATGCACATTCATTAATTATTTTTGAAATATCATGCAAACTAAGTTCTAATGCATTCTAATGTCTTCCTTGAATTCCACTGAAAATTCCACTAATCATGCAAACTGTTTGTTGCCATGATTACCTTAGCAATCGCCATATATGAATCCCTCATCCTTGTCCGTATCCCATTGGAATCTTCTTCATAAAGACATTCCACTAATATTTTCCCTGTATAACAGCAAATATAAGCAATCCCAATCATAGCAAGGATGGCCCAGTATCCTCCATGAAGCACGGCGTAGGGCAGTGACACGAGGAACATGCCCTAATTAATTAAAGGCTTATCATCAGATCATTAAAAAAGTAATGCTTATCTTAACCTTATCTTACTTGAATCGCATTGGTAACATTCCACCCCGCCTGCCACTCAGTAATCTTATCTCCTCCCAACCCAAACTCGTCAAATTCGGGTTCCTCATTCTTCTCAAAAGTACCAAATTCGGTTAATTCGGTGTTTGATTTCCTCCTCAATTTTGTTGGATCCGAAGCAAGTCGTGCAGATTCTGCACGACGTTCCTTAAAAGTGGTGATAAGTGAGGTGAAACTGTCTCGCGTGGACGTGAGGCAAGATGAGACAAGTGTCGCTAAAGAGGGGCGTGGAAGTGTCATTATTTTTGAAGGGGGTGTGGCTCAGATAAGATAAGTGCAGTGCAATTGAGGAGTTTGGGTGGGTGGCAGGCGGGTTGTTGTTGACGATGAGATGATGATGACGGGGAGAAAGTGAAAGCAAGTGAAGGAGTGCCAGACCAGAGATAGCAGAAAACCCGGAGAAAGTCGAGCAATGTGGCTATCATTGCAGGGGCAGCAAGCAGTTATCGATTGCTTAAAAACTTTGTACATGAAGGTGTCCATGTATTATGTTGTTGTAATGTTTAAATGTAAGAACTTATCTGTCAAAGCAATGAGAACTGAGCTAATTTGTGCAGAACATACATAGGTTGAAATTGCATGCAAAATCAGTACGGATATTTCCATTCCATGCAATATTGAGATGTGACATTGACATCATTTAGTGCGCACGGAATACGCATTCCATCCAATAACCACCACCACCCACCTACCACCCTGTTACAAAAAGTCGTGGTGGTGATAGTAATATGCCATAAGGTTACGTCATATACTCGTCCCCTCTTCACTCTTCACAACTTTTCCTTTCTTCAATTCTAGTCCAGCTGATCAAGACAAGTCACAAATTTTAACTTTCTTTTTACCTTTTAAATAATTCTAAACTACATTGTAATCAAGATATTTTGTACTGTTTTAATTATCATCTCGTACAAAATAGAAGTGTTTCCAATGTCTCCTCCTCCTCGTAACAACCATGCCAACCTGTGTAACTTCCTGCTCCTCCCACGAGCAGCAGCAGATGAAGAGTAATAAATGCTGTGTCACAAATCCAGTTCAAGTGCCTTCTACACCAGAATATACTTTGGAGGATAGAAGTCTGGGTGTGGTTGAGGGGAACAAACAGCACGACAACAAAAATAAGGTAAATTTCTCTTAAAACCGTCACCATCATGGCAACCGATTGAACCGAATTATTATTTTTTACAGAATTTCTTCACCCGTTTTCTCCCTCTTGGAAAAAGGAACAAGGAAAAAACCTATCCAACCCCACCAACAACAAATCTAGTCATTAAAAACTCCCCTTTGAGAGTTTTAACACTTAAAAAATCGCCAAATTGTGACGACTTAAAGCAGATTGGGCAGAATTTCGTTGAAAGTAAGATTTGTATTGTTAATGAGCCAGTAATTCAAGAAGAAGATAAGAGGGAGACAGTTACCACGACAAGACTCGATTTGGATCGTATGCGGAGACAATTCTTTCAAGTATTGGATACAACAGAAACGGTTAAAGTGGAAAAATCTCCAATCGTCATGAAGAAGTCAAACATTCCAGTGCCAAGCAATTCTTTCGTTGCCATGACTACCGCCCCCTCCCCAAAGATAAGCAGGGCGACGACTGATTGTGGTCTAAGCAAAATTCCTATCAGGACAACGACACCATTCCGTATAATTCCTCCCATTAAAAAGCCCCCACCTCCACTACTAAATCCATTACTAGCAACAACACAACCCCTGTTACCCCCACCGCCAAAACCACCCACTCTACGACGACCCACAACAAAAACCACCACAACAGTCATGAAACCCACACCGTCCACCCCATTCTATACAACCTTCCTGTACAGAGCTCCACCGCCCCCTCCACCTCCTCTCGGTGTACAAGGATCACCGGTACAACTCAAACAACTAGTCAACCTGAATGTATTACGACAACGACAACAACAAAGCTTATCACCATCTCCAGATTTTCTTCGTCACCATGATCATCAAGGATTATTAAAGGTTTCCATGGAGAAAGTGGACACGGAGAAAGGATTCCACTCCTCTGCGGATGAAATTTATTTAATAGATGATGAAATCAGTGATCAACCCGACCTTACTTTTAATGGGGATGGGGGTGGCAGTTTTGGTATGGATAAATATTACTAATTTTTTTAATTAATTTAAAATTGAACTTATTTAATTTGTAGATCATCTCCATAACAACCATCAAAACAGCAAATTCTCCTCGCTTAGTTCTGTGGCGTCGTTGGAAAGTAATTTTGAAACACAGAAACCAGATTTAATCATTCCGGATGATAATGAGAAGATTAAAATGAATGATGTCATGATGTAAGGCATTAACTAATTATTCTTTTAAAATGAATGTCAATTAATTTAACATCTTCAACTTTTAGAACCACAAATTCGTCACCACCGCATCCACCTCCACCAGTTCTTCAAAACCTTGACCATAGTAATTCCAACACGATCGAATCTAGTCATCTTCACGCGGAAATATCGTCTTTAAAATGTTCTCTAGAATTGTTAAAGAAATTGTTGATTGAGCAAGAAAAGAGGGAGAGGGATAAGGATGCTTTGATCCAAAGATTGCTAAGGGGCAGACATTAACTAAAGTATTGTTTAAAATTGTTTATAATGTTTCAATAATTGAAATAAATACTCATGTTAAGTGCCAATATTGTATACTCGTTGTGAGTTACGAAAACATTTATTTCATAAAATTGTCAGAAGTTTTACTAATAATTTTTACTTAAATGAAATCCTATAAACTATAGTTTCCTTTCAAATGCTCAAGATAACAAAATACGGATTTCCACTTCAATTGATTTAATCCAATGGATTCATAACATAGTCCAGAAATATCCGATTTAATTTCTACAATGATAATTAACTTTAGTAAAATAAATGCGACGTATCATTTTTATTTTAGTTAAAACCTTTACTTATTAACTTTCCATTTTTCTACAGTCAGAAAACCATCCATTCCTCCGTATTTCTCTTTGTCTCCAAGCATAATTGATTTCAAGCATAATTTATCTTAATCACGCAAACGATTTTCAATGATTTCTTCCAAATTGCGATTCTGCATATTAAATTCAGAGACATTTGAGCAACAAATGTTTCATATTCAACTAACTGAACTTTTTCTTTGATCCACCAGGTACCAGACATTATATGCTTCGGCGGAGTTGTATATAATCAAATCTAGTCTTTTGGGTTAGTAGCTGCAAGTTAAAAACTAATAATTTTGCATCATTGCAAAAATGGAAACCCTACAAAATGTTGCAAAAAGCCTTTCTTCAATTTCAAATTACATAGTGGCATATCATACGAGTATATTGCAAAACTCGGGTTCCTCACAAGACCCTGTCGTATGACCATCCAAGGCGTACATTTTCGGTGCCGCACATCCAAACTGTTTTGTCGTTTCCTTGCCCACTGATTAGTCACATGAACGATAAGGGGAATTCAAGATGGCTGATAAGGTTGATAAGGTCGTGCAAAGAGGTTATAAAGTTTTTATGGGAAATGGAAGCATATTTTGACTCATTGTCGTCACTAAATACGTGGCAGTTTTGTGTTGACAATGTTGTGTCGCTATTGCTCCTATAAAATGAGCAGTGAAAATAATTGTAAAAGGTAACGCGTATGTCAATTTCCCCTTATTTGTACATTGCAAATCAAAAAGTTGATTAGTATGATTAATTAGTTTGCTCATTGTTAAAAGTAATCAAATATTGCTGAATCCAATTCCACGCATAGTGCAATTAATTTTCTAGGAACTTGGAATATTAAATGCCTAATAAAGGCAATTGGAATTGCGTTGTCTCATTCCAATTAGTTTGTTTGTATATAGCTGAGAGTTGACAACCTCCAATTCGATGACGCAGTTAGATTTGGTGATATTGTGGGATGAGCATTACTTTATTTACACATTAATTTAAATGAAAAAAAAAAACTAAAGCTTGATCAAAACATATGTAATCCAGTCTAAAATAAAGAAATTGAAGTCTTTAGATTTGGGCCAAACTTTTATTTTATAGCAATAATTGTTTTATCGTACAATCCTTGAACTATTTTGTGCGAATTGTAGAAGTCTTACAGAATAACAATAATAATAACGGTATTCATTCCCATTTCACAAGATTATCTTGGAGACATGAAACATTAATTTATTTTTTCATATTTAAAGTTATTAGTGATAAATAAAAATGAAAAAATAGAAAAAATATATAACTGATCCAAATCGTCGTAATTACATGTGGGGTGTACTACTATAAAGCTAAAGAGATCACCTTTCTGAATTTTCTCAACAATTTTTAACACAAGCATTTATATTACAGATTATCGAACAAAATGCAAAATGTGTCCAACTAGATTTTACACAATTGGTTTAATAAATGGATTGCATAGAATTGTGTCCCCAAAAATTTTGGTCATGCATACGGTCCTTCTTATTCGAATTTCTTTGCAAGTTTTGATTTTTTTCCTTTTTCACTTTCTGCCTTAAGCTGTGCCTTGAACGCTTTCACGACGCTCAACACATACACCAACGTAATCAACTTGACAACAACAATGGTATAGAATTTCCAAGTGAAGTCGTAATCTAACGCAGAAATGATGACTGGAATTCCAAACGTGATCCCCGCAATGGACAAGATGACAACTGTCTTGTACCACACTTGCACCTTTCCATAGATTTTCTGCAATGTGAATACATCGTGTTTGCAAAAATTCTGCAAAATTTTTTGCAAATAATAATTTCGCAAACCTCATGCGCCCCCTGAAATAGTTCCACGTCCATCATGAGCACGACAAACATCAAAGTTAGGGCGAGAGTGAGAACAACGATCTCTTGTTGAACTGTGCAAATAAATTAATTATTAAATTTGCAACGTATTAATAATAATGATTGCAAAAAAACATCACCTTTCTGATCACTAACATAGCTCGCACTATAGTAAAAAGATTTCGAGTTCATTTCCTGCACAATATCGGTGCCCTTCGTTCCCAAGGTGATTTCCGCGATACGTTCCCTCTTTTTTGGAGGAGGTTTGGCAAGATCATACTTTTCAAAGTATTCATTAATTGTGGTCACCAATCCTTTCGCTTTGTGGACATGAGTCACTTCTTTGGCGTTGATGAGTCGTCCCAGAGAATACATGGTGTAGCCGGTGATTAGTATGACTAAAAACTGCAATAAAATGTAATAATTGTAATATGAAGGAAAACATTTTTGCACAAATTCGTTGCGAATATCTTCTTCAATAAATCCTTTACGTACCCCATGAGTTACTGCAATAGTTCGTGTTGCATTTTGAAGAGATAATGGACACGGTAACTTCATTTTAATAGTGATGGAATAATTGGATTAATTTAATATGAAATTAAACTATTATTACTATATGCTCTTAGAATATACAGGAATAATGCGCATAAAAGAGTGAAGTGAATTGGGTTGAATTGAGTTGCCTGAAAAGTGGGATTTCGGAACAGACACGTAGATTTCATAATAACAAACTATTTATAAGACCATACAACCTATATCTTGCAACTACTGTTTAACGTGGCAGGATAGAAAGGCGAGGAGAAAGTTAGGTTAGTCGGGTGGGTGGGTGGAGGGGAATTTAGTAACGAACGGGAAAAGCTGAAGCAGGAGTAATATGATCGATTTTGATATATCCGAATCCAGTGTGAACTCGGGTTTGCATGGGAATGATTCGGAAGGAATGCATTGGTTCTGGATCAGGGAAAGTTGTCATGGCTGGAGGAAATTCATGCATGCGGGCTCTGTCTATTCCAGTATAGTATACATGAATGTTTTGTATGCATATGCAAAGTTTACAATAATGTAAATGATTGTCCAGTTAATTAAGGCCAAGTTGATGCTGCTAAAACTTAACGAAATTAATTTATTATTTGCAACCAATGAGAATGAGATGCAAATATAATTAATCCTGCTTCCCTGATATCATACAAATTGTTTAAACTTTGTCTTGAATGGGTGCATTTATGTATACACGAGCGGAAAATTAAAAACAAAATTGAAGTGCAGAAGAATGTAATAAAAGATTAATAGGTATAGGTTTCCTCTCATTCATTCATCAAACAATGAAAATCCTGTGCTCTCCTCTCTCCTTTCGCACATTATTATCCGAGATGACAATACAATAGATCATAACATACATATCCGCATTTTGGCATGAATATATTCTGACTGAATTAACTACAACTTTAAACAAAATGTTACAAGAAAGCACCACCAAAACGTATATAATTATACTAATTTGTATGCAGACCTTCTCCAACTGTGCAGGCGGTATAGCATCATTTATTTAAAAATAAAAAAGTTATCACAATTATTCTAAAATCATTCCACGATTAGATGGATTTCCAAATCCCATGGATTTAAAAGCGCCCTCCTTCTCTCCCGAAGGCGCATCAGCCACAGCTGCAGGAGCGTTTGGACAACAGCTCGATTTAAAGAAGGCATCAAATTTCAAACCACCCAGCTTTAGTCCTGAAGGCGCCGCAGAATCCGCTGCATCAGCAGCTAAGGATTTCACAAAAAAGAAAGATGATGGTCTTCCTGGCAACCCAATGGAAATTAAACCTCCGCCCTTCACTCCAGAAGGCGCGGCGGAATCGGCTGCCTTAGCTGCTAAAGATTTCGCTTCAAAGAAGGACAATGGTTTTCCCGGAAACCCAATGGACTTTAAAGCACCCAATTTCACTCTTGAAGGTGCAGCAGAAGAAGCCAAAAAAGCTTCGGAAACTGCGAAAGGGGCTTTGGATAAAGCACAGGAGATGAATCCATTGGCCAATGTCACGATACCCTTTTCTCCACTCGCGGCAGCAGAAGAATTTCAAAAGAACTTTAACAATATGCTATGCAAGGCGTTGGAAGAGTTTAAAAAGTTTGTGAGAAACGTGGCTGAAGAGTTGAAGAAGGTCATGGTGACGGGGGTGGAAGCGTTGGGAATTCCGAAAATGGATCCGCTTTTCATTCCAGAATTCAAGTTTGACCTGCAGGATAAATTCTTTACGGTTGGCGGTATTTTAAAGTAAGATGTTTTATCAACATCGTTTAACTTAATCTCTAAATTGATTAGTACTTTTTAGGAACATAAGCATCGCGAATTTGTCAACCTACACTATTACCCAACTTGATACAAATTTGCCACAAAAAATTGATATCAACTTTTCATCCATTCTTCCCGCTTTCAGCGTGTCGGGTAAGTTGAGACCAAATCATAAATTAAAACTTTTCTATGCCAAATGTTAAAGCCCAATTTTTATAACTAAAGGGTATTACGACGTTAATGGAACCCTTCTTGACGCGATGCCAATATTGGGCGCGGGACAATTTAAAGTTGAAGCAGCAAACATTTCACAACACTTCTCTATCGAACTACAATTTGGAAAAGAAGATGGTGGCGTTTCCATCAAAAAGTTTGACGCCGGGTTAACAGTTGGAGGAGTCGATATTGAATTTGAAGATCTCTTTGGTCCCAACAATTTTCTTCCTGTTGGCTTTAATTTAAGCAAACTTGAAATAAAACTGCAAGGAATATTGCGTCGAAATAGCGGAAATGTTCCCAACGGAATTATGGATTCTTTAAAATTTGACGACTCCAAGTTTGGAATGGACCCGAAAGAAATTGATGGAGTAATAAAAGATGCAGATTTGACGGGAATTGATGTCGGAATTCCAAGTTTGTTTGGGCGGAAAGTGCTTCCAGTTATTCTTAAGCCGGATAAGATTGAAGTGGAAATTCAGGGATTGCTGGGCAACAAGAACTTTCTGACGATTGTGTTGAGAAGGATGTTCAAAAATATTAGTTTCAGAGTGTACAAAGAGTTGGAGAAGAAAATGCAGGAAGATTTTAATAAAGTGATGCAGCAAACGATTAATTGGATGCTTATGGTAATTTAATTATTTACTTCAACTAACTATATTAATGTAATGTTATGCTAAAACTGTCTTAATTTTGTCTGCAGCCGTTCAAGCTACCTTTCGTTCTGAAAAGTTTGGTGACTGGTGTAATGGAAAAGTTACATTGTTAAAATAATGCCAATTACAATAATTAACAATTATGAAGTAAACTAAAACTGTAAATATAATCAATCATTAATTTATTGACAGCTTTCAATTGAATTTGAACAGTTTACCAATTTATCAAAACAATTTATCAAAACGAAACATGAATTGGGAGACACAGCAGAAATAACAATCTGCTTAGCGTACACTCAAAGAAAATCTTTAAATTTAAGATTCGAAAACATCGTGAAAAAATTCGCTTCATAAAATTCAAAACTTTCCATTCCTCATCTCCTCGACCAACTCATCCATCACACTATCCTTAATTTGCTTCACCAAAATCGCAGCCGCTTCATGGCTCCATTTATCCATCACCTTCTGCATCAACTCTTCCTTATGCTTCTCAATGATCTCTTCCTTCAGCGCGGTCACCACTTTGGACAGAACTTGCCTTTTCATCTCGGCCATCCCTCCAGCGCCCAGCCCCTTTGTCAATTGAGTCGTAATATCATTCACCATTTTCTGCTTGAGCCCTGATGAACTTCCCGCTTTTTCTGGAATCGCAACCTCGTCCAGCATGACCCAATCGCACCTTGTCGAACCACCAACGCTGCTGCTGCTATCATCAGTTTCATAATAAGACGATGGTGGTTCGATCACCATCGTGTTTTTCCAGTCTTCAATCCTGTCCTCACAAAATGCTGACAATCCCTGAACACGGAAAAGTTGTCCCATTTCCATAAGACCAATCCAATCCTCCAAACCACCATCGAAACTTGCGACATTTTTAGTGTAGATGAACTGTAATTAAATAAGACAAGAATAAGAAATATTTCAAATGTAATAAGATTCGCGCTATAAGCTAAACAAATTAAAAATACCTCCAAGAGCATGCTGAAATATTCCAGGCTCAAGTTCGCCATCCCTGGAGACAGGTAGATAGTTCCAACCTTATTCTGGATATAATTATCCAGCACGGGGGAAGCACCTTTGACAATGGCGGCGTCAAAGCAGATTCGTAATTCGGGGGCGTTTCTCAAAAAGAAATAGCGAGGTTCCTTCATGACACCAAATTTCGCGAGCAGGGCAGACATTCTTTGAGCACATGTCATTCGAACTTCAACCTGTAAAGATACAAGACAAGATATAATAAATATTTAAAATTTTGAGATTTTGTTTTTGCAATTTCGAATTAGCAGTAATATTAAGCATGATAGCATTACCTGTTGGCTAGTAGCTCCTTCAATTGGTTGTTGAGTAGTATTAGGCACCATTTTAGCAAAACTGTTGAAACCTTGCAGCTTTCTGGATTATTAAAATTTGACGGTTCTTTAAACGATTTAAAAACGTGTTGTCAAGGTCAGTGTGAGAATGTGACTGAAGAAGAAACGAGGTTGCTTGGAGATTTAAAGCAAGTGCGAATGGTTGACCTAGCGTCACCTCAAAATAGAACAAAGGTTCATTTCTCCCGAATTATCCAGTTATACATAGTCTAGCCAGAAAGTTCACCCTTCTCTTTTCTTTGTTCTCAGAAATTTTAGAAAGTTTTGTATGCTCAGCAGTCAGTGTGTTTAAGTATTAAAGGCACAACCCCTTTGAAACTTATCCTTTTTAAGCTTAGCTGTAAATTCCAACCATTTAATATTTTATCAATGTTAGATTTATGCTTGCATCAATCAGCCCTGGATTTATATTTGAGGTCACTTTTGTAAAATAAAAGAATTAAGGAACATTGTGAACTCTATGACAAATCGAAAATAAAGTAACGCACAAAAATCATTGATTCTATAAATAAATGTGAACTTTTGGTTCACAAATGCGTTCAACTAAAATATGTACATATGCGGATATTATAAATTATAAGTAAATTACAAATATTATTAATTCAAGGACATGAATCGTTTCCGATTAGGCTTCTTGCGTGTCAGATAGATTGTGAATATGTTTCAAAACATATTCACAATCTATTATCTATATTGATTTTGACTTATGTAAGCCTGTCCTCATAAACATGTTTATGTATATAATGCTTTAATTATTCATGTTGAATCACTATTGACTTAAGATGGCTTATTTAATACACTCTAATGGAGTCAGCCAAATAGATACTTCCCACTTCTGCTTCTCAAATACAGATAATCAATAGTGTTGCCAGGCAGAAGTTCTATCGCTTCATTTCATAACGGCGATAAGTTTAAAACTTCTTCAAATATTACAAAATCCTTTAAAATGTTTCTAAATTTCAGCACAAAATTGTGCAATTTTTTGCTAATATCATTTATTTCCCTAATAGTTTTTGCACATGGCGATCATAACTTGCATATACAACCTTCTACCATGCCCCATAAGATCATTGGCGCATCTCTAGAAAACAAATGCCACTTTCACATTGTGACAGACTTAACCAAATCGTCCACAATTCCAGATATCCTCATAATTTCTTCTGTTCGAACCCTCATCATTCTCCCATTGCCCCAAAACAAGATTAGAAAACTGAAGATACTCCAATTAAAGCAGCTACATTATGGAATGTCCTGCATCATTGGAATTATCAGCATCAAAATTACACCTGAATCATTGCATCATGCAAACTTGGGAGTCGGACATACGAATGATTTTCTTATTGACACTGTCGGACATCCCATCTATTACAAGGATCGAGTCTACATTTTGCAACTTGTTTCCAATAATGATGAATTTACTTTCCTAAAATCTGTATTTCTGGCTGGGCAAAAAAATGCACTATTTTCGCAAGAAAGCATGGCAGATTTTAATTTCGCCATGTACAAATATTCGCATTTCTTCATCCACATTGAGTTCAGCGATCAATTGTTTTATCTTTGTGCACATTGCGGGATGCAATTTTTGGAGATGGGTGCAAATTCGCACTCCAATTTTGCGGAGCATATTGCAAAACAGTTCCCACATACGGGTCTCATGGTTTCCATAACTGGAAATATGAATGATGAACCAATTTGCACAGCGACTCAAATTAAAGCGGATACTTTCATCATGTACAGAATTTCAATTGATGTCTTTTGCTATAAAAACGTATCGGCTCGTGCAGTTGGTGCTCCTGATTTGATTTTTGTGAATCCGAGCGTTTTTAGTGAGTCGACAATGTAAGATAACGATAAGCAATTGTGTCATAATTTATATATTTTCACAAGTTTCGTTACAGAGAATGGAAATTCATGGGATTTGCGGATGCTCTCATCGTCACGGGGTCGCGATCATTTGAATTCTTGACTTGTTGGGCAGAAGAGGTATACTCCTTGGAAATGTATTTCGCCCCATTCAGCCCGGAATTGTGGATCACTACATCCATTGCTATCGTCACCTTGACAATGTACATTTCTTTGGTTACCATGGCGACAAGAGGATTAGAAAACAGCTTTACCCTAACGACCATTGTAACTCGTGCTCTTACATTTATTGCCCCACTCTTTGAAAAAAACGCAGATTTCTCCAAAGATTTAGAAAGCAATGGGGCAGTTCGACTCATCTTTGGGGTTTGGGTATTGCAATCCATTTTACTAACACAGCTATATACAAGTGTCCTAATATCATCCTTATTAAGTCCACTCCCACAAACATCAATTTCACAGTTCCATCAAATCCTTCCCACCATTAAGGGACACCCAGAACATAATTATAACATGTCCTTGCTATCCTCTGCTTTGAACGGGATCAGTGACTTTAGTATTACAAGTGTCACAAATCTAAGCGTGCATAAAAACGTTGACCTTTTCAATGTATCAAGCCTTCATGTTTCTAATGATAAGTTTATATATACAAATCAATGGATTTCAGAATTCAAAAAGCAGCCTGATGGGTTAAGAAAGATACAGTTTTTATTTTTTGCAATGATATATAACAGCATTGAAGGCTGGTTGCATCACGAAATTGAAAGATTTGCCCCAAAACCTAGAGATGCATTCCTTCTGGGATTATCAAAAGATGAGATAATCTCATGGGCGGCACGCATCAAAAGTTTAGGAGATATTCATCTCACTAAAGAAATTGAACTGATATTTAACATGCTTTCAAATAATCCCGTCTGGGTTCCGGACCCAAGTAGTTCTCTGCTTCGTAAATATGATGATAATCCAACTACCCGGGTAACACCATATCCCAGATCGGCATCATTTGTCGAAGAGAATCTCATACAATGCGGCCGCTCCGTGCATGTAGATTACACAGAGAGGATAAAAGCAGAGGGCGATTATTTAAAGAGGAATTATTATTGGAAGACTTTCTTTAAGAGTAAGGACTCCATGTTGGGGGAGAATGTGGGGTGGCATTTCTTTAACGTAGGAAATTCACGATTTTCTGAGTATTTGCAATGGTTTTTTGAAGCTGGGTGCTACAATTTTGTAAAAGATGATGTTTCAAGGAAGGAGTATTTAGGAAGGAAAGTATTTACAAGTGAAATTGTGGAGAAGCAAAATATACAGGATTTTGTAAAGCCGTTGAACTTGGATGCTGGGATAAGGACGTTTTTCCATATTTGGGTATTTTTAGTGGGTGTGGCGGGAGTCGTGGGGGTGGGGGAAGGGATAATTAAGATTGTGAAAAGTGGGTTGTTCGTTGCTAAGGAGACGATGGTTTTCACTTATCTCCGGTAGGGATTAAGTATTGCTTCAAAAATATTCAACATACATAAATTCCATAAAAAAGGAAGAATCCATTTTAATCAGTTAATGCTTCTTTTCCATATAATAAATTAAATCCAACCAATGTCACCTTGAAAGCAGAATAAATTTATCATAATCTTAACTGGAATAAAATTCTATCTTTAAAATTGTAAGCCTAAAGTTTATCCTTATGCATAAGCTCTCAACTAACTACGCCATATGCCCCTTAAAATCATGCTTGCGTGCTGAAGCACATGAAGGCTGAGTCAAATAAATATAGCTTTTTTTGAATACTACATTTCACGCATATTTCTGTTGTGCATTCTTAAAGCAAGGATTATAAAATGTACCATTTAAATAACTTTTAGGGTTGCTAGAACTTGGGTTAAAATCAGTCCTTAAAGAATGCATGCATATATTTTAACTAACTTGTAAGTTAAACCTTCGAAAAACTGTATATTATTTATTCGGGACCTCATTCTGGTAGGTAGGAAGTAACATTTCTATTTTGAGGATGTCTCCCGTTGTTTTGCCTACTTGAATGTACTTGTCGGTTTTTTAGCGACGCTTAAATAAGTCTATCATAGAAGCTAGCATTTAATTCACGTTTGTATTGCATGTTGCACGAAATACTCAAATTCATTGTCACAAAGTTTTTACATAATATAAAATTGTTCCGCATTTATTGACAACAATTTCACCACGCCATGTATGCATATAAATAAGTAATTTGTAATTTCAATAATTTCAAATTCCAAATTTCTGTAATGACAAATAATGCAAGTCATGAATATTCATGCTACCTATTCTAATCCAATTTATTATTATTTATTGCAAAGAACCGTCTTATAAAATGAAAGAAATTTAAACTGGATCTAATTTGAGTTCATTGATTCCGCTTAAAATCCCTTTTTCGAATTTAAGCCTTTCCAATTTTAAAGTCAAACTAAATGTATTTTTTATATCCCTTAATTTTCAATGTCTACGCTTAAAAAGGGATTATTTCTTTATGTGACTGTCTTGTAACGACGGAATACTCCACCGCACCCAACCTTCCAAGTATTTTTGGATAGTTTATATACCCTTTCATAGACCACAACCCTTTAAAGCAACCTTGCTCAACTCATTTCTTCCCCACTCACCATTTGCTTCTCGTTTCGTTAGCACATCAGAATAATCACAATCCAAAATACGCATCAAAAACTTGTAAAATGGAACAAGGATACGGATATGCTACCCATCGGCACCAAGCTGCATGCAGTAATTATCAAAAGGTTAGTTGTCATTGACAACTTGTCAATATTGAGATCTCTAAAATATTTAACTCATTTTGTGTTTTATGTACTCTATTCCACAGACACCTCGCATTTCACTCACCCAAAGAATGTTCCGTCTTCGCTCGCTAGATAAAGCTATCGTAGATCCGCGGGTTTTCACAGTAACACATCCCACACCCGGCAACCCACAGGGTGAACGGGCATATTTCGATGCAAAAGTTGTGACTGGAGCATCCCCCATTTTGGATGAGTTCATCAGAAAAGGTTGCGGAGACATATTTCTTCACCCGGGTGCTGATAAACTAAACCCGGAGAATTTTGGCATGCTCATGGAGGTGAGAAATTGACACGTTCCAAATTAAGTCATATATGTATGTATATATCGCAAATTTTTAATTTCGCGATTATTTCTAATTTCAGTACATTTACACTAAAGGCGTGAATAACTTTGATGGTGAGCTGGAAGACTGGACTGATTTGAAAGGGATGGCCGCGCTTTTTAAGATGGACGATTTAGAGGGATTTTGCACAAACAAGATTTTAGAATGGGTAAAGGTGAAGCCGGTCATTGACCTTGAGGTTACGCAAAAATCCAGTCTCCAAGAAAAAATCAGGGCGGAAATTGTGGTCGAATTGAATCATGACGTGAAAGATAACGGAATGTTGGAGGCAAGATGTGAAGTAATGGACAAGGTGGTGAATACGATTAAAAATGAAATGTTGGCAAAGCATAAGGATGAATTGATGGAGATTGTTATGGAGAAATGGAGCCGAGATGCGGCAAAACGGTTGATGAACAAATTTCAAGGTGGTGGAGTGTTTGCGGATTTGATGGAGGAGATGTAAAGTGGAATATTTTAAGGTGTTTCTTGCAGTAGTTTACCATATTACGATTTAGTATTTTGAATTCACATCGTTCTTTTTTTTCATAGTACTATAATAAGTAATACCTTCTACAAACAAATTCTTGCATTTTAAAATAATAATTGGGTTTATATAATACATTAATAAAACATCTAAATATCTACCTTCTAAAAGTGTACTTTATTTTAATATTAATTTCTCGCAATCTGAAAGTGATATAAAATAAAATTTTGAATATTTCTGACCTTGAACTCTAGCCTTGTATTTCATATACTATTCATCTTAAGCATATTCACCTCATGGAAGCATCTTTATTATGACGACAGGTAGTACGATGATAATGGCGGTGGCGTATTAATGTATAAGTACAAATGTTTATAATATTTAGTTTATATATCAAATAGCGTTAACAAGTTTAAGTTCAGTCTTAATCAGTGATGGATGACAGTTTTTGAGCATAAAATATCGAGTTGGACACTCATGCAGAATATATACAAAATACCCATATCATTGGAAGGCTTACCTTTTATATAATTGCGCAGCAACATATTACTCCCCAATTACAGATTATTCACTTACATATGTGTACATGATACGTTCGTCTAAATTTTTTAGAAGTTTCTCAATATTTTTTAAATAATGGGGAAACCTATGGTATCAATTATTGGAGTAGTTAACCTCATTATAAACGATCCTGTCCTCATTGAGAAATATGAAGAATTTGCGGATATGCTTGAAATTCCACAACACAAATTGGATTGTGTTTAGAAGTTATCAAAATTGCCCTACCTGTTCAAAAACATCATCAAGTGGATGGAACAAAAAGGAAATAATGCGACACTCGGAAATTTGAGACATATTTATGTTATTGCTAAGCATGAATTTCGAAATTTAGCAGGTCCATTTATGAATGCGCAGAAGAATTTAAAATATCCACAACGGATGCAATGGGGAAGCAGCTACCAATCAAACAAGTTATTAATACAATTGCGGTTAAGTTGAAACCAAACTCAGCTAAACATTCATGAATCGTCGTGATTGACAATGCCGACAACGAGTATCTTAAATTAGTGGAGATAGTCCAAGAATTTATCGATAAGAAAGCGTTCGTTCTCATCACGACCCGGCGAACAATGCGGAGAGGCGGAGCAATTGGAATTGCAAACGCTATCTAATGAAGACGCACACCTTCTGGTGAGGAAAATTTTCTCGCTTAAAAATTCAAGTCAAGCAAGAGGACATTCAACTACTCTGCCACACTCTAGGAAACCACGCCTTAGCTTTACAACATGCAGTTTCATATATTCGAGAACGCAGCGAGTATCCCTAGTTGGAAAAGGGTATGTCATTTCTAATTACGTTTTTGAATGTAACCGCGACAAGGAGGAGCTTGTCAAGAATTGGTTAAAACTATCTCAATATGATGAAACTACAAAACAACGATAACTATTAGGGGATCATGTGACTGTTGGAAGTCCATCGCAACAAATTATGGATGTTCTGTGCATGGTAAGAAATGATGGAATTTGTCAATTATTTTGAAACACGTAGCATTATATCTCCTTGATCAAATAGAAAAACCAACTACTTTGATAACCATTTTTGGAACTATTGACTTGATAAAAGATATGAAGAGCTACTTTAAAATAACGCATTTTGAAATAGGACTACGTCAACTTAGAGAATTTTCTTTAGTCGCATTTGAAAATGGAGTTGTATCAATTCATCTAATTGTCCAAAACATTTTAAGATTAGATTTGAAGTACGTTTCAGGTCACAAATTAATCCCCATTATTGACATTAGCGAAACAATCATAATCGAACTACGACACTTACTTTGCATTTGGGAACATATGAAAACTAATGGAGGGCGTAAAATTATGCTGCAAAATCCCAAAAAATTCCATCAACTGTTGTGCAGGATGATGATTCAATCAATGACTTCGGAGGCATTGCCGTTCGCAGAAACTAATCACAAACTATTATGCGAAACATTTAGAGAATGTCACCCTAATGCAATACAAATGGAGCATAACATTGGGTGGGTATTAGATGAGATGGGAAATTTATTTTTATCCTCAGATTCCTCATAATTATAGCAAAATTTGCATCGTATAAAGAAAACAGAAATGCGATTAGCGATAATATTAATATTAATTCAAATTGTCAAACTTCATTAGTTCTCCTTACTGGAATTACGAGACATCCTAGAATTTAGGACAGTATACATTAAAATTTCTAATTCCAGGAATATCCTGTCCTGTAAAATTGTATTCGTTTTCATCTACTCATTCACCCTTTCATTCACTCATACTCATTACACAATTATTGAGTTGTTATGCTTGACTAAATTAATTGTGTAACTAATACTTTTGCTTTAAAAAATTTCAAAATATTTCCTTTGTCTATCCCTGAATGCTGCTGAAGGGTACTGACCTATCAAACAGAGGGGTGGCCGTAACGAACCTTGCGTGGCCAGGCAACTTGAAGAATAAGCGAAAGGCAAAGTGGTACAATGTGATTGTCCATGAAATGCAGTAATTTTAAAAATTTATGTTTAAAACCAAATATGTCCGCTTTTGTAAACATTTTTAATATAAATAATACGTATCATCATCATTGTAATTGACAGTTGCTAATTCCAATTGCAAATTGCAATGTTCTACGATAACATTTATTGGAACTTCGGTTTGACTCTCCTATTGCTATAGTATCGATCCAAGAAGAACTTTGCGAATAAAATCCACAGTGAGATATAAACTGCCAAACTCCACTTGATCGATGTGGGGTGCCTGTTGCAGGGATGGCCTAAGTCTGTGGCAAATTAAAAATTCGTCAAGTCAATAAGCAACCATTTGCAGTACAATTGATAGATATTGTAATTACGAAGCATGGCCACAGTGTAAACATTGTTCCCCGTGTTGATAATCATTTGCAAAATTTGTAGCGTTGTAATTGTCATGGCGATAAATTCGGGGACATGAAGCTTCAGCCCTTTCGCGGCAAAGTAGCCATACATTATGGCGTGTACGCCAAAGTTCACGGTAGCATAGTAGGCTAGGATTGGTTCACCCCATGGATATAATTTCCACGCAAAGATGGTCACAATGCAGTGATGATAACTATCATTAATTGAAAATCTAACTAAAACATGGTAAAACGCGTTAAAATAAGGTGGATGCATACTATTGTAATGGAATCAATGGCTGCTTCCTTAACACTATGAAAATTGTGTCACCGAATTCCAGAAATTTCGACAAGGCGAACAATAATCCCCAGAAATCGGCAGGGATGTTGCGTCCCTCACTGCAAATAATTTTAGTAATGATAATTATAATAATAGCTTATCTTTAAATGCGTCTTTATCTGCTTTGACGACACTTACCGAACACAAACCGATCGATAATAGCCATCAGGCTTTGCTAAATTGGTAAAGACTTCTTGCGAAATCCGATAGAATCCAATCAACGAAAAAATCGCAAGAAATCCATTCCACGCAATCATTACTTTGTTTGCTTTAATTGCGGGACGATTTTTCATGTAAGCCTGAAAATTGTGGAATATAATTATTTGCATGCAATAATACAGCTTGCAATTTTTAATGTGTGTTTTACCTGTAACGAGAAGATCGTAGTCAAATAAATTATGCAGGCATACCATGACACGTTTGGATTGCTTATCATGTAACTTTTCCAATTATAAGGATCAAAATTTTCAAACCAGTAGGGCAAAAAAGTGGGTGGATTTTCGTAAGTCTGGGGCCACGGGGAATTTGTAATAGTTGAAAAGTTCTCCATATTAAATTTAAGTTTCCGGTATTTTAGAATGCTTTTAAACAAATAAATTGAGAAATGACAATGATTCTATAAGTTGAAGTATGAATTCTACTGGAACTGTATAAATCCCACACTGGTCCATTATTAACCAGACTGTAGAATTTTATATACCGATTTGCACATTGTTATGTAAAAATGGTTAAAACTTTGCACTTCATTTACCTGGGACTTCCTCAAACTTAGCAGAAGTTGCAAATTTAATGTGCACGGATTTTCCTAGCTTGTCACGTAAACGGTATTTTCCCTCATTTACTAAATTTTCGACGGGCTGCGTGTCACAAAATATCAAAATGTGAAGCAATTACTTCGTAAATGCGAGATTTAGTACATTTATCAATTTAACAAAATCAAGAACGCTATTATAGTTGTATAATATCATAATGAACTCATAAACGCCTCGATTGATTTTTTTTATAGATTACTTCACTTGATTATATGAACGTTATCGCTTATTTAAAAATTATACATCATTTCATTCATCCATAGTTCTGCTAAATGGTGGGTCTTTCCAGTAATGTTAATTTATCGGATGATACCGATGATTGCGTGACTGAGCTGCTGAGCGTTAAAACAAACAATGAGCTTTAAAACAGAGGAAGTAAAAATTGCCCAAGACAAAGAGCGTGACGATTCGCGCATGCAAAATGTTCCCACGCATATTTCACTAAGTACAATGAAATGAACAATTTGGACTAAAGGTATATACACAATTTTATGCAGTGGAAGTGGGTTCAAGTTGAAGTTCAATCAAATACGCGTGTGCAAATTTTAGTCTGGTTGCAAAAAATGTACCTTATTATTGTACTGAATTAAGTTTCTTGTAATATAATTTAATAATCTGTCTTAATCTTATTGTATCTTTTTGCTGACTTTGTGATTGTTGGAATATCGCTCAATGAAGAATTTCGCGAATAGGATCCACAATGAGATGTAAACTCCCAAGCCAAACTTTATCGAGGTGGGATGTCTATTACATGGAACTCCGTAATCTGCGTAAAATTAGTATTAATTTGCAATTCATGATTAGTTAAGTTAACCGTATTTCTTACAAGGTATCGCAACACTGTAAATGTTAATGCCCGTGTTGACAATCATTTGCAAAATTTGCAATGTGGTGATTGACATTGCGACCCACTGTGGGACTTTAATCTTCATTCCTCTCGCCACAAAGTAAGCATACATGACGGAGTGCACGCCAAAATTGATGACGGCAAAGTACGTGGTTATCGGTTCGCCATAAGGATATAGTGCCCATACCATAATTGTGACGATGGCATGATGATAACTGGAAAAATGAGTTTTAATTACAATTTTTAAAATCTTGAAGAATATGGACGTACTATTGCAGTAGCAGAAGCGGTTGTTTTCTTAGCACGATAAAAACCGTGTCCCCTAAAAAATTATACAATTAAAGCGTTGAATCTCTTTAAACCAATTTGGTTCAATATGGATCCTTACCAAATTCTACAAATTTTGAAAATGTAAATAGCAGTCCCCAGAAGTCAGCAGGTAGATTTTTACCCTCACTTGAAAAAAAAAATTTCTAATTAATTATAGACTATAATTTATAGTGTAATTAATCATTGCATTAATTAAGAATGTAATTGCTCAATTACCTACCGAACACAAACTGATCGATAAAATCCGTCTTCTTTCCAAATATTTGTGAACAATTCTTGTCCCATTCTACAGAATCCAAGCAATGAGAAAATGGCAAGGGAAGCGTTCCATACAATTGAAGCGTTGGTTGCTATAATTGGTAGACGATTTTTCATTAAAGCCTGCAAAATTAGTTTTTTAAATAATTAGTTATGATAGAATAGGACGATATCGATATACATACCTGCAATGTAAAGATAAAAACAAGATAACTGGTAGCACTGTACCAGGAAAGCTTATCATTCTTAAGCATGAAATCTTTCCAGTAGTTAATATCCACATCTTCGAACCAATATGGATGGAACTTTGGTGGATTTTCGTAATGTGTGGCCCAAGTGGAATTTGCCAAAATGAAATAGTTCTCCATTACTTGGTATTATGAACACTTCTCTAATTTGCAAGGTTTACGCTGAAAAAATTTGGATTATTAAATTGTTAAAATTCTAAGCAAAGAGATTCGATAAACGCGCTGGTGGCGATGGCGACTGACAGATTTCTACTTCACACTCTGCGTTTTTACAGAGTTTGAAAAAGTATGAGAATAGCGAAGTTAATATCAACAAAAATATCAGAGTTCCATGCAAATTATGTTTACTTAACATATTCGTGATGAGATATGCAAATATTCTAACTTGGTATTTAGGTATTCTCATGCTAAAAAATGCTACCTACCTTAATTTGAATTATTTGAACGGGAATCGAAGAAAATTCCCATTGCGCAATTCGCATTTGAGTTCGGTATCAAGAAAAAATTCTGGATAATCAATTTTATATTAAATTGATCATTAAGTTAGGAGTCCTAAATTAGGACACATGGAGCGTGTGAATGGCATATTACTAGATCCTCCTTCGCATTCAATTAGTTCCCACCGAAGTATGTAAACGGTTAATATCATGCGTGGCTAGATATAGAATTCCCATGCCTCAAATAATTTGCTATTTCAGGAATAAAACAACAAAATTGTCGAACGGGTAAGTTCAGAATTCATTGTTAGTGCTAAATGTCAGAGACGTCCAACATTTGACGTAACTCGGAAAATGACATAGCGTCGATTAGATATCGAAATCCCAGTGTTCAATCGTTTTAATAGTTAACCGTGGCAACTTGTATTTCCAGTATTATTGCAATTCCTTGCAGCAACATTAATTAATATATGTATATTACTCGGGACGGATTTAATTAAACACCCATAACAATTTTATTCATATAAATCCATAGTACAAAATCATTAAAATCAAATCAACTGAAATTAATAGGAATTTCAGATATATTGATACAGTACAAAAAGGTTTTGATAATCTATTATCGTATGTATCACTTCCGCCTTTTCTATAGCTATGCATATCAGTACAAAACGAGGCTTGGAAGGCTTTAATTTGTTTTGATGGCGACAATTTGCAAGCTAATTTTAAAATTATACAAGATAAGAAATTGTTTTAATGGACTAGATAAGGCAGTAGCTATACATTCATATATGTCCTTACTACTGAATAAAAACAACCGCCACTCAAATTTCTAAATGTCACATTTTGTATATATGTATGTAAATTACATACAATATGTAACGAGTTACCTTTCATTTACGAAGCTAAAGTTACAATACATACATCATTCCATCCATTGGACACCCATTATTACCATCAATTATCGAAGCAATTAAAATCTATAAATTTTTCCAACCTACGAATTGTTGCAACAATTTCGCATCATTCTAAACCCAACCCTGGAACTTAACGCAACCATGTTCACCACTAAAGTCCTGCATTACATGGCAACTCCCATAAAGTTCTTAAAGCTTACCAAATTGTTCCCATTTACTTGGAATCACTCCCGAAACGATTTGGAATTAATAAAACCAAAGTTTCCTTTGCTCCGAAAATTATTTGTCGGATTATATCTTATTCAAGTGTTTCTCTACTTCTCATACTTAATCTATCAAGTTCACTCCTCTCTCACAAATAATGCGTCTCACATTATGGATATTTTCTGGCTTGGATTTTTCATGCCAGGATATTATCATACACTGGAAGGACTTGTTAGGTTTTTTATTCGGGCAAAGGAAATGATCGTGCTTTTTGGATGGATGATCGGCTTTGATAAACGGATTAATGGTGAGATTCTTTAAAAATTGCAATATAAATTAGCAATTGATTTGCAAATTTCTCTCTTTTATGCAGATCTGAAATCGGTTAGTACCGGAAATCATCGTAAACTTGAGGACATCGTAGTACTCTGTATTATTCAAGGAAATGCTTTAGGAGGAGCTTTATTTCCAATGTTGGCTGTTATTATGTTCATAATTCGATCGAATTCGCCACAATACGTTTATAATGTTTTTGCACAAGAGGATTGCAGTCTAAATGGCGTAATGATGTACTTGGGCTTCTTCATTTTCGAAGCTTACACAAAATTCGTCAACATTTCACAATTCTTCTTATCGTCAGCCTGCTTTCTTTTATGTTTGGCTTATCTGACAATTGGCCTCAACACTTTTAGGTCCTTACAATTAATAACATTAATTGACCACGAATTAATTACTTATTATATTGAATTTTCAGGGAATCAACAGCTCCCTTATCAAAAAAGGTATCCTTTTATCGCTGCCTTCACCTTATCAATAAACAACACAACGCTTGCTACATCCCAACCGTTTTACCAGTACGGATCGTCTTCTTTGGAGCTTGTTTAATCGCATCGGGATTTGTCTTGATTCGGTTCAGTCAAGAAATTAGCATCACCGAAATTATGATTGTTACCTCCATGTTTCAAGCATTTATAATTTCCTCATTTCTTTATTTGCACATTGCTGGAAGAGTTCATAAGGATAGTACATTATTATGTGCAAACCTGCAAAACGTTGATGGATGCTCAGCATGGAATAAGAAAATTGAGAGAAAGTTATGGCAAAAGGAGGCGAATTCATTGCAACCATTTGGAATTCGAGTTGGCTCAATTAGAGCAATTAGTTATATGACTTTAAGTTCATTCTTTACCACGACGACAAGTATTTTTACCACGGTGTTGGTAACATATCCGAAATAGCCTGTGTTTGTGATAGGACTATTTTATCACAAGTATAAACTTTATTTTTGGATGTGTGTGACTAATTCAATCATACGTATATATAGTTTGCAATTTCGTAACTAGTTTTCGCTGAACAAAAAGTCTTCAACTTTGTAAAATGATAGGTGCAAAATAGATGGTGATAATTGCTGCGAAGAATTTGCAACAAATCGAGAATCGAGAACAAAATTGAAGCAATTTTCTACATGAATTTGCTATTAATTGTTTTCTTTAGAAATTATGCAATTTGTAATTCAATGCAAGAATCCATTTAAACTTGTATAATCTACTTAATTAAGTAATATAATAGATCAAGTTAGCATTTATTTAAGGGAGATACATAATTTCACTAATCCATAAGTTTTAAATAAATTTCACCTGCAATGCAACTCATTGCATGGTTTAAAAGTATAATTGCAATTTTAAATGGCGTAGGTAAAACAATGCAATTGAATAAAACATTGCTATACTAATAAGATAGACACTAATTGAAATTTAACCAAATAACGGGAAAGGATTAAATAATAGGACGAATCGCAGATATTTCATTTGCTGAGGTCGTGGTTTAGTAATCAATAAATCTTTATTACAACTTCTTAAGAACCATTTCCATAAGAAGTTTGTGTGAACTAATTTGAACTTCTTTATCCATCTTGTCAATTGCTAGTTGTTGTTCCCGTAGCTGGAATTCTTTTTCATCCTTCAACTTTTGATGTTCAAATTTCTCTTTCTCAAATTGAAGTTGATCTTCTTGCAGTTTTAATTCTCTCAGTTTGATTTCTCGGTCAGCTTTTGTCTGCTTATCTTTGTCTTGTCTCTCCTTCCAAAGTTCAACTAGGAGGGATTCCCCCACATCTTTTCCGACCTTGCTAATCACTTCTTCAGAGGAGGCTAATAATTTAGCAAAAAGAAATTAGCACATTAATGCCATTATAAATTTGCGAAGAGGTAAGTAATAATTACCGTTATTTCGCGATTTTAAATTAGCGTGTTTCTTCTCATTGACAACAACTGCTTCCTCCTCCTCTTTTTGTACTTCCACCACATTTCTGAGACTGATGGGATCCTCCTCTTCCGCTTTATCTTCTAAGACGCTTGCAATACGGCCCAACTTCTCTACAACTTGGTTAATAACTTCCGGATCTCCATTTCTACAAAAATAATAATAATTAATAACAACGACTTATCAAAGATTAACACGTTACCTTACCTATACCGACCCCTGCCCTCTTTCATGTTGTATCCACGCAACAAAAGGCTGAATCTTCGCTGCACCCCCACATAATCCACAACCGCTTCAAAGCGGTCATTGACAAGGTCAGCAATGTGAGCCCAGATCCCCTTGGATTTACGAACCGTTTCCAGATATGGTTTTAAATTCTCAATCTCTGTTATCAAATACAAGTCCTTTATCTCGTTCCAACGGAATTGCAGTTTGCGAGATGATCTTCCTCGATGAAGGGAGGAACGTCTTCCTGCTCCATTAAACTCAAATTCCACCTCGTCACCTGACCCCTGAAAATGAAAACAATACACCGTCTGTACATCAATTAACAATAATTCACAATTAAAAGAGAAGACAGCCTTACATTAGAATTTACGCTCTCAGAATCACTCATAGTGACCATAACTTTGAAATATAGACGATTTGTAGTACTGTTGGTAGACAAATTGGTTATATTATTGGCTGTATGTATGTATAGAATATGAAAAAGTATAGAAATGTATAGAAAAAGAAACATTTGCATAATTAAAATTATAATCCACAACAATATCAAAATTCTGGTGAATGAACATTACCAAAAAAATGTATATTTTGAATTCGACCACCGCCACCAACCCCCTTCAAACCTGTAATTTCAAAAACCGCAATTTTACCTTTCTTACTTCATACTTATATATTTAGCAGAGACAAGCTAAAAATAATATCTTACCTTCATCGCGATAATAATTTAAACACCACGAATTGATTAACCTAACTAAACTTCATTTAGTTATGTATTTGCAGATCTTTGGGTATTTAATTTTACTTTTAATTACTTTATTTAATTCTTAATTCATTACTGTAATTTTTTCGTGTTATATTGTTTATTGTTGATGATGGAGGTAGCAGCTGACTGAACCAGCAAATACTGATGTATACCTAAAACCTATGTTCCTATCCTACATGCATCCCTATGCTTTGGTCTTGATCCCGCTTACTCAACTCTGCTACACGAACAAAGTCAAAAGTCGAGATGTGGCATTTTGCATGATTTTTCCCGAACGTACACATTTACCCACTTTGATTCAACAACAAAATTAAAAACTCCAATAACCACTAAATGAATTAACTTTCGACAAACACGTCAAATTCTGTAGACCTTCTCGCCAAGTATATAAAATAAATGAAATGGGTGGCTCTGTTTTGTTCTCGCGTTAAATTTTTCAATAAAAATAAGTAAGTCACTTATGAGCCGTTGTCTACCAAAACGAACCACATTCTTAAAATTTCTGTAACAATAATATGTCATATATCTGTATGTAAGTGCAGACAGTATAATTTATGCCTTGTCTATTTCTAAAAAGAAGGCGGAGTTAGGATGTCAATCCCAAAAATGAAAAGAGAAATGTACGATGGGCTGAGAAAATACCGCGTATCTATTTATGTATATCCCTATAACTACCTGCACGTGTTGACTACATAGTTTAACATCATTTTTTTGTATTTTGTTCAATAATCAGTAAATTAGAATAGTGCATATAACCCGTAAATTGAGATGGCTCAACAACGAAGCAGCGAATATCCAACGGTGAGGGAAACGTTGGCAAAAATGTTGGACACTGGCGACTTCTCGGACGTGACAGTTATTATCGGCCCAAAGAGAGTTGGCTTCAATGCGCACAAATTGATTCTTGGGGGACGATCGTCCGTGTTTAACGCAATGCTTCAGAGTAGATGGGCGGATCAAGATGTTCAATCAGGTAGTGTCACGATAACCCTTGAAAATCATAGCGAAGAAGCATTTCGAATATTTTTGGGGGTAAGTAAACTTACTTATATAATTTGAATGTGAGTTATTAACATGTTAAATAACTTCTAGTTCCTATACACTGATAAGCTCGAATTTAAAATGCAAGATTGGAAAACAATTGTAGAAGTTATGGGCATGGCTCATTTCTACGACATTCCGCCACTATTCTCCGCCGCTGCGGAATTTAGTAAAACGTGTCTCATGAGATCGGCTGAAATTCAAGTACAAGGAAGTCTACCGATGTATTTGGCGGCCAGAAACCTTCATGATGAACTGAGTGACCTCAGTTTTGGGTATTTCATCAAGTAGGTTATCGATAACTTTATCATACTTGAGTAGAGTGTATGTTGCTATTATGGGTCGAGGCTTATCATCAATACTTGGTTCGACGTGGCTTATCTGTGCGACTTGAATTTCCGTCGCTTATCTGCATCGCTGCGGAAACGGTCGTTGACGCTTTGGCGTTGATGGTAATATTCAGATAAAATAAGTATGCAAGAAATGCAGTCATCACGGTACTGATGTTTATATTAAATTACTTTTACATGCAAGCCAAGTCACTGCGTGGATGTAAATACGCGTTGGACTCTATTGGGCGGTCATGAATTCAATAGCACTGATTTTTTGTACATACCCAGTCCACAGAAATCCCTTTATGGTTTCAGAAGAATTAGTACAGAAATAGTTCACTGAATTATTTGTAAAGCTTTTTGCGAATAACGTAGAATTATCCAAGCAAGTTAGGCAATCACGTTTTAGAAATGATTTGTTGAATCCGTTTGTGGGTATATTATTGACAACATGAAGAGGCCTGAAAAAGCCAATATTCAAGTTGTCATGGTTTATAAATTATTGAGAATTCTGGGACAGCAATTATGAGAAAAATTTGATGTAGGTGTACTGATTGAGAATGAGTCTATCGTTCAGTGTTAAGTTTGTTGAAAATGTTTTTCGAATTGTTTGGTTGAGTTACCAAGAGCTCGAATGATGAGGGGTCTTGAATCTCCTCAATAAATAATCCTCAATGAATTTAAATTATAATTTGGAAAGTAACTTGGTTCAGGAATACAACGAATTTATAAAACTTATTGTTCAACCAAATCTTCGGAATTATCAATTGCATCTAGGATATCTGAATATAAGCGCTTTGTTAATTCAATTTCGTTTTCTTTCGCTGCAAGAAGTAACAAAGGAGGCGCAAAACGCCACGGCAAACTAATTTCGAATGATAAGCCTCGACCAATAGTATAGCAACCTACACTCTACGTAGGTACTTGATATTCATAACCCTACTTATCAAGTATACTGATTATTTTCAGGAATATTGCGACAGCAAGTCAAGATGGTAAATATTTAAATTGGGACGCAGAAACTATGCGAGCCATCTTAAACAGTGAAAGTTTGAAAATTCGGGAAGTGGAGTTATTTAAAGCCCTATTAAAGTAATTATATATAAGCCCCTTTAATTGTAAAGGATTTAGTATTTTGCATAATGGTGACAATCCCAACTGTTTTTGCAGATGGGGACAGCATGAATCCCTCGAATTCGAAGCATTTCCACGATCTTCCGCATTACCAGAATTGCTGAAATTGATCCGATTTCCCTCCATGAACCTTCACGATTTTTCAAGTATTGTCGCCCCATCTAACACAATATCAAGGAGAGACGTCAGCACTATATTTGAGCACTTTATAGATCCCGAGTAAGGATACTTTGTCATTTGATACCTTGCTTAATTAAGAATCTCACCTATTTTTGTATGTAGTAATAACCCTACCGACTATAATACAACACCACGGTATCATAATTGGCCCATAGAAATCAGTGAACTTCCAAACTGTGACCAGGGTTGGGACAAAATATCTTCGGGACACCTTGACATTACAACGGCAAAATATGATGAAATACTTCCGGAGCTGTGGTTTGAGGTGTCGTCCCCCATCGTTCTCAGAGGGATTGGGATATACGCATTAGCTATTACAGAAATGTTTAGCAAACTTACCAGTTTCGCTACATGTGAATTAATAGTGAAATCAGATTCTAAAGAAGTTGTTGCTAAGGGAAACACAACCATCTCATATTTAAATGATGCAGATTCAGAGGCAAAGAATTTGTTTCTTTCATCTCCATATATTTTAATTCCTGAAAATATCTACTCCTTTTGTGTGAGGTGTATTAGTGTTGATCCATCACCTCCTTTTCCACATGGTAATTAAATGAATAGTCCGCAACTAATTTATTTAATGGTAATAGCAGAAAGTATTTTTTATTGCAGACTACCGTTTATTTTTCCGAAGACATCTTAGAATTGATCCCTTGATGGAATCAGTTCCTCTGTTGGGAAATGGTGATAGGATAATGGGCACAATATTACACTTGGAAAATCCTTTTTCAGAAATTAGAACAAATTGGATACGCCATTTGATCTTTAGTGAAGCTCCAAATGAGAAGGAAACTTGTGTAATAACATAACGTGATTATGTGACATATATATTAGAAGTTAGATTGACACTTGAATATTTTGGAATTCATGTTTTAGACGATTCGATACAGGATGTGTGCACATCAGTTTTAGTAAATATTTCCACAATAATAAATATAATTAACTTAACATTTTAATCATTTAATTGAGTGACATGAATACATATGCATGCAATCAAACTTAGACTATGAAATGCTTAGTACATAATAATAGGAACCATACCCACAAAATATGTAAATTCAAATCGTATCAGGACTTAAGTTAAAAATTATTTGTACATAATACTTGGATTTTTCTCAGTTAAAAGCTTTCTGAAATTTTGTACGAGAGTTACACCCATTCAATTTGAAATAACTCGATTGCATGCCAAACGAACAATCACAATATTAAGCGAGACGCCTTCTTGCTTGCACGTTTGTCTGTTTGTTGTCCCGTACGGCGTAGGACAGCGCTCGCCACCAACGCTGTATCCTATGCATTCTACTACCAGCTACACACACTATGTTCTGACTCTATGTATATTGCATTGAGAGAAGGACTTGCATACATTATGTAATATCATATGATTAAATAATTATTCTTATTATTATAATTGATAGGTGGGGTGATGGTGTGTAGTTATATTGTAAAAAGGTGTTATTAGTAGTTTTATTTGGTTTTAAAAGGTCACCGCAGCGACAAATTTTGACGGAGTTTAAACTAGAGAAGGGTTAGAGACCTTAGACTATATAATATAAAGAGACTATATATATATATAGATTAATTTTTCAGAGCTATTAGAGAATTAGGGGAGTTTGAGAGGTTATAGCAGCGACAAATTTAGGCTGTTCCCTGCAAGAACTAGAAAAATGTGTCGACAATTATAATGAGCATTCGCACGATAACATCAAGCTAGAGGTTCCTCGCTCTCGACATACGGTTTCCATGTATTTGGACCTCATGTCAAGTTTCTTCGTCAAATTTTGGTCACGTGTCAAAAAATTGGATACTCCTGGCCTGCCGGAACCATTTGAAAGTTCATTGAAATTTTGCAATACGTTCCACATATTAAAAAGTTGCACGTTTCGAGTAACCGCTTGTTCCCAGGATTCTCAAATATCAATCATCCTCCTCAACTTCTGGCCGTAAATAAGATGGTTTTGAAAGGCTCGTTCGGTTGGGGTAAAAACAAGGATTTTGTGGCCTCATTGTACTCGATGACCCCAAATTTGACAGCAATTCAGATGGGGACAAGCGCCAGAGATGAATTGGACACGAACTTTTATCTGGCTGTTGGGCACGAGTTATGGATATTTCCCTCATCTGAAAAACTTATTGATGGGTAACTCGATAACAATCGTAGGCTACAATTTTTTGATGATAGGTAGTTAATCGTCCACTGGAAACCCTCCGGATATCTACTTTGTACTGTTCTGGGAATGAAGCCTTAGATGGCGCTTTGGTCTTGCTACAAAACCAGGCCAACGCAATTGGATATTGAACTTGCCACGATTCCTATGGATATGATAAGAACTGCTCCGACAATGTGCAATTGTGTGAACCCAGTTGGGAACAGAGTCTCCTCCAGTCAGCACCGTTTTCAAGGTTTTCGATGAATTCATTCGAATTTATGTATGCATTAGGTGCTTCTTAATATATACAATTTTGATTCATCTTTCAGACACAAGATTCTTTGAGAATGATGTTCACTAATTTGAAATCACTTGAAGTTAAGACAGGCCCTGGAGATAGATTCAATGTGATCTGTTACGCCAGCCTATTCCCAAAAAAGGATGCAAGCTTTCCACAGATTCGTCATGTCTTGGGAATTATCCGGAGGATAAGGAGTCTCGTGAGTGAGTATCGAGAATGGCATGCGCGACTAGCAGTTCTCTTCCCTTGTGCCAACATCTGAAAAAGCAATATTACATAATAATTGGATTCCATTCTACGAAACCATTAACATGTATCATTTTTCACTGATTAAGCAAGGATGTAATTTAATTTATTGATAATTTGGTGTAGCTCCCCTTTACATTAAGCAATTTAATAATTCCTAGGAATTTTATTGATGTGAGTTGTCGCATCATGAATCAGAAATGAAATTGAATTCGTTTAAGGAACAATATTTACTTGAGTGGTAATTTGTGCCGATTAAATCTCCCTGCATTCCAAAACAATTTTATTTATACGCCTTTGCATTTTATTATATATCGTAAACCGAACCCATATTAAAAGTTTGAAAAAATTAAAAAGTTAACATTTTACATTAGATTATCCAAATTCACTTCACGGAGTTTGAGTACACATTCTACACATCATTAGAATTTAGGCCTGTGTGATATATAATTCATTGCCGGCAAGAGATACTGATCTGAAGGAGATAAAGATTGCAACGTCTTTAAAAATATGATTATAAAATTAATCGGTACCAGCTTCATTTAACTGTTTAGCCGCATCAAAACGGCAAAGCAAAAATTTATACTTCAAATTTTGTTTGTGTTGCTCGGATTCGGCATGTTGCAAGACTTCATCCACGCTTATCATTCTTCCGACTTTGCAAAAAGGACAAGTATAGAATCGCCGTGCTTCATACTGTCCTGTTGCTTCGTCAAGTTCCAGTCGCGGAAAGTGGAAAGGGCAAATCATCTTTGTTGTGGGCAGGGGCGGTTTGCAATACGCCAAGCCAATGTGGCGATCCCTCGACCATTTGTGGTTATACCCATTACCACAACCAGGGCAAAAAAACTGTGAAATAAATAAAAAAAATACTCCGGTAGTTAATTAAATATAATTAAATCAGATGCCATTACATATAAAAGTATACTTACTCGTTTCTTTTCTTTCCCTGTGGCAATTACTTGGACAACTTTAGTCTTAGATTTCCTCTTTTTTATCAATTCCGCATCCATCATTCTCACCTTACGAATGGAATTCTCTCTGGTAGCAGCCGGATTAGAAGTAGAAGCATTTGTGTTCTGAGAGGAAAAAATAAATTTGTGAAATTGTACTAAATCTACTAATAATTCCAACATTTACTGATATATCAATTACCGGCATGGAGTGCTGTTGATTTACAATGTTTGATTTACTCGTGGAACATTTCTTAGCCGGAATTATTGGGCTTCTCAAAACTGGAAGGTGGTGTGGTTGGTCCTGGTTTAGATCATTTGAGACCGGAATTGTAAGTGCGGCATGGTTGCAGTCCTTAATAACATCAGTATCCTGCTCCTTCTCCTTCGTCGCTTTTGGTGCAATTTCGTCTGGTTCTTGTTTAAGGTAACGTGTCTTTCGAAGCACGGAATCCACAAACTCGCCCCACTGGATGCTGTCCATCCGATCATAAAGTTCATCAATGAACTGCTTCATGCTAGCCAAGTAATCATCCGAGTGCTGCGAACAGTAAATGTTTACCAGATGAAAATTCGCACTAGTCAGCAAGTGAATTGCAAAGTGGTCTTACCAAGTTTGACGAATTGGTGGAATCGTCCCCATTGATGAATTTGTTGGCGCAAAAGAATAACGACGCCCCTTCCGTTTTGAGCAAGAACGGCTTTTTGTCCTTAAAATCAACAATTCCACACGGTAAATTCGCTGGTATTTATACAATGTAGATTTATGCAGCCGTCTATTGTCTACTTACACTTACCATGTCATCCCCATTAGAAGGTGTCGTCTTCGCTTCTTGCGCGGGTCCTTTTTTCTTCCCCTTTGAAGACGTCCCTTCATCTTCGGTCTGTCCGAAAGGTACGGATGACATTATCTGCGCTTCACAAATGGGGCAAACTTCACGCCGTAAAGACAAATTACTTCATCAAACACGAAAAACGATAAGATAAAACTAGTAAGAAAAAAACTGAATAATATCCCTTTTGCCAGCAGCTGCAGGGACGAACTAGCCCAAAAAAGAACCGACAGACATCAGACCAGACGAGACGATGATCAGAGTACGCGGTATTGCACTGGGGTGGGAATGGATGCCGCAACGCTTGTTTGGAACTTCCAAGTTGATTTATATGTTCAAGTCCAATCTTCAAGAATTGTTTCATGTACTTATATGTATGTAAATTTTATTTTTGTAAATTAAATAATGATGACGACTATGCATTTAAAATTAAATATTCAGATTGCATTGAGCTGCTAAACAAAAAGATATGAAAACCAAATATTATCATCAGGATTTATTGATGTACTTCTCCAATAACGGATATAGCAATACAATTTGAGCATATTTGTTATGTACACAAGTAATATGTTGGATAAAACTTTCCCTACTTAATCTTTCCATATCATAAAATGAATCAGTCTCCCGTCAATTTTGCACCTTGTTTCCTAATTTGATTCATCCACGGATTCAACATTTGGAAACATTGCAGTAATTTGAGCTTCACGTGATATCAAAGTTTGCCTTTGAAAAATTGAGATGTCCAGAATTTCCAAAATTGAAAGATTCTTGCAAATATGCTCACTTTTCGAATTATCCAATTCATCTTGACTCCGAATAGGGAAGAACATTGCGAATATAAATCACCGTCGCCAGTCCAAAACATGTGATGATTAAAATGCTGTGAATTCTGCATGTTTGATCCCCGTCGACCACAAAAATCTGATAATAAACCGAACACTTTGGTTTCGTGTGAGATTTATATTGTTCTTGAGAATGTGCAGAAATCGACAAGATGTCGAGATTCAGAGAGTTTTTACAATTACGAAATATCAAGTTTCCAAGTGTAATACGGAGTTATGTTTTATTTTTGAAGATGCCCGTTTATTTTATCGAGAGTATTCGAGAGACATAGTCACCCGGATGCCCGTGAGATGCTGATAATTAAATGGAAAGCCGTTTACTTCAAATTTATATGTACTTCATAGTCACAATTGTCACCACATTTATTTGTTTCATTTAAATTTAAAACGCTATCTTTTCTGTTAATTAGAAGCTCATTAAAGCCGACACTTATCAACTAACACAATTTCCCACTTAAACATTATCTATTTTTGTGTAAATAACTATATGTGAATTGCCATCTATCACTTTAATTCCTTGGGAATAATATTTTTCACTGGTTGTAAGTTCTACATAATCAAGTTGACGGTAATCTAGAGGTAGGATTGTTTCTTTACAGTTGACTGGAATTTTTGAACCCTCTCTTATTTCAATTTTCCTGTAAGAAGATCGAGTTGACCTCCTCCAATTCCTCTGCATTTCATCTGTGATACATGTGGGAAGAATGCTTCTATCGGCCCAGGATGCTTGTTGGGAAGAAAATAGGGAAAGTGGGTCCTTATTCGGATTCATGTTAAATGTAGAGTTGTTAACATTCTCCATCTGCTTTGTATAATTATTCTGAATGGATTCGTCATCTTGTGGCGATGATGA
This sequence comes from Folsomia fimetaria, assembly GCA_034695645.1. Classification (NCBI taxonomy): domain Eukaryota; kingdom Metazoa; phylum Arthropoda; class Collembola; order Entomobryomorpha; family Isotomidae; genus Folsomia; species Folsomia fimetaria. The sequence goes on along the minus strand of JAQFZJ010000236.1, from coordinate 2,867 downwards.
TGATAAGGCAAGAATGTTCTGCGATGATAAGATACCGAAGTCTTGCGGTTCGACGGGGGTGGCGGTTACGGGTGTGACGTAGAAATTATTCGAATGGGAAGGAAACTCCTCTTTTATAGGCAGATTAATGTCATATACGGCGTTGGTATGGGTGGTGGTTGATATAGCGGACTCCTCTTCCTCTTGAAATAGGGGTAATAAACTTAGAATTGGTGAAGGTTCTCTTCTTCTTTTCTCCATTCTTGATGCTCGAGGAGTTGGGGGTGGTGGTGGCGATGGGGGAGGTAAAGGTACTGCACGCCTTGAAAATGATGTCGTTGATAAGAAGGTGGTTGGCCCGGTTCGACCACTGCTTCTACTAGACATAATCTTCTCCAAATCATGACCTGGATAAACTTCACTTAAAAATGTGTCGATCCCGTCCAGGTTAGAGAATTTTTGAAGGGGTGAGTGGAAATCCTTTATCTGCTTCCAGATACGCAGTATGTGTCGCATATTCTGGAACAGATAAGCACATACCAATTTAATTTGATAAGAATAATTAGCATAAAACGATTTCTTTTCTACTACTTTACCTTATCTTTATCTCTTGTAAGAGCTGATTTGATAAGATTCTTAATCGCTCTTCCATGTCCTGGTGTGATGACGACGATATCCTCATCATCCTCGTCATAATCTTCGTCCTCCATCCTTTCCTGCACGGCTCCAACATAAACCCAGAGAAAAGCGAATGCTTCATCCACACGTAAAGGGTCCACCCCAATTCCAAGTTCGAGTTCGTTGGCCAGAGTGGATATCGGCATGGAGTAAGGCACAAGATCAATCATGTTTTGAATTTCTTCAGGAATCGTGGTCAAATGACCTGCTTTTGTATAGCGCCGTCGAAATGATTGTTTTGCATGACGGAAGGCTTGAAACTCTTGTAATTCTTCGTTTCTTTGAGATGATCGCGTTTCCTTATCTGAAGGGTACTTATCTATAATGATTGTTGGAGAAATGGAGAAAGTTTCCTCTTTTTGGCGTTGAATATCACTTTCTTCTTCGATTTGGACGGTATCTGATGATAATGTAGTAGTTACTTTAATTTCATCGCAATTATTTCGAGACTGAACCCTGCTATTATAAGCGCCGATGTCGTCCAGGAATGAATAAGTCAGATAAACTTGGGATAACGGTGCACCTTTGTTAAAAGTAACTTGCTCCATTATGTTGTAAATTAAGTGGAGACGAATATCATCCTTAGCTACGTCTGTTTAGAGAAAGACTAACGGTTTAAATTGTATTTAATCATTGTAAGCGCTGTGAAAACAAATAACGTACCTTCTTCCTTCCACCTTCCTTAATTCTCATTTTGAAACACATACAAATCAGCGAGGTGACCTCTCTCGCAAAGGGCAGCGGCGATGACTCACTGCTGCATCTGTAATTAATTCATAAATTTAGTTGATTTGTACTTTAAGTGGATTTCTTAGTTTATGAAAATAAAACCTCACGTCACATTCAAATTAATTGAATAAATCATCAAACTTTGTCTTTGTACTTTACCTGTAAAGTTTAAAAATTAGAATCTTAAAATGTTTAAATTACCTCTTCCATTTTAATTTCGCTGTCTGCTAACATTGTTAACCGAACAATAAACCTTAAAATCTTCCAATTTGCATTCACACAATAGAATCAATTTGTTAAAGACGACAAGATTTAATTAAATTTGGTAATAAATGTAGTGTGTGTTGTTGGACTGGACAGCTGTGTTTTAGTTTTGTTCTCCGCCATCTGATTTATGTCCTACCTAACTCGACTACTCGGTTTCTACAAGTTGGACATTACACATTCCATTTACACAATTGCATTTCAGTAGTATACTATACCATAGTATCCGAGTGCGACTCTTTGTATAGTTCATCTTCACGAGTTTCATGTTGATTATGAATTCTACTCGTTTATTCATTTGTTCTACATACTCTTCATCATTACTTGCTAAAACAATTAATGGGTAATTAATAGAAACATTTGGAATTCCAGTCTGGCTTAACTCGGTCCTTTATAATAATAGTCTCAACCTTGATCATGGCATTGCCCTTTCCTTGCAATTGCAAGGCAACATTAAATTGAAAAGTTGACATGCATGTGCATGCAGAAAAGAATTCAATGCAATTTAGAAACAAGGACTTCCTGAATTTGTTAACAGAACAAGTTATTTTGTACTTAATTATCAAAATGAGTTGTATATGTGCCATAAATATCCGCCATCAATTGTAGCTCACTGCATTGAATGTTATGTTATTATCTAATAAATTATTAGTAATAATTGGAGTTTGTTGCACGAAATGTTAGTATACCCGTGCATTGCCAAAATCCTGATTGCAAATTTGTATTCATAACATTACGATCATTACTTGACTTAAAGTTGTTGTACTTTTTTATTTATTCTCTTCATAAATTTAATATCTATTCCTCTCCTCATGATTTGGTACTGCGACTAGTAAATAAGGAACTTGCTGCTTGGGTGCAGGACTTCCGTCTGGCCAATGTGTCAATGAAGGGACGCGATACTTTTCCAGCCTCATGCCCTCCATGACTTCATTACTCACTCCAAATTTGTACTGCAATGGCACACTTTTCTGCTCATGTTGGACATTGTTGTTGTAAATTGGGGCATAATTATTACTTCGGACCGGAATTACTTGTCCAACTATGTACATCCTTCCATCAACTGAGACCAACAAGGAACACAATAGCGTTGTCAAGACAACCACTATTTCCTGGAAAATTCACAAATTTAAATTTATTTTTTAATATAATTATTCAATTAACATATGCAAATTTATGTAATAATGCTCTTACCTGAATATGAAACTTCATTCTGA
>JAQFZJ010000235.1:0-42276 GCA_034695645.1 Folsomia fimetaria | reverse complement strand
TCATTCCCCCACGACCCCACAGCCACACCCAACCGTCCATCCTTAAGGCGTCGCCAGTGACACATTACCCACTACTTGCACGGTATCGGTTTATTATCGGTGGTTTGGTATGGTTTTACTCGAAATCGGTTTAAAAAAAGAAGTACAAAAATCTTTAACCACACCACCCGGTATCGAACCCGGGTACTCAAAGGGGAATCTTTGCTGTCCAATCTTAAATACATTGGCCATAACTAAATGCATTGCATATATATTATTCACCATCACACACACCACATCACATCTGATTTGACATAAACTCTGTTATTTAAATCAACTTTAAACAACAATTTAATATTTTAGTTAATTATTAAAACTTGCAGTGGTGGTGGTGTTGGTGGTGATGATGGTGATGAATCAGTTCATCAGTGGGAGTAGTCATAATAGCTATTATTGTTTATTTACAATTTGCTAACAAAAAGTGCAAAGTGTCCTTAATTTCCGGTGTCTTGTGGGAGGAATTGTAGTGTACTAATTAATTATGTGGTCTTAATAAAATTAATTAGTTAGTGGTGAATGCAATACTATGAAGAGGGGGGAAGATTATTCCAGTGGGGGTGATCAGGGTGGCAGTGGGGGTGGTGGTGCAAGTGCATCAGATTCTCAAAATTATGAACAACTTGCACAAGAAATTGAAGCATTGGATACATATTGGGGTCCAACTTTTAGGTGGGTGGGATTGGTTATCAATTTTATTGATAAGTTATAAAATAATGATATTCATTAATTTATGTACAGGACGATAATTGAAGACGGTCACCACCAGAAATTTCTAGATCATTTAGAACAGCGGATAAAAGGACATGATCGGGATATTGAGAAATTGTGTAACGTTCACTACCAAGGTTTTATCGACTCTATTTTAGAACTACATAATGTCAGAGCGGAAGCACAGGATCTTAAGGTGAGTTTGGGAGTGAGGGAGGAGAAATTGATAAGTTTCAATTAAGATAAGCGTATTTTTTTTTGTTTTTTATAGGGGAGGATATCCTCAATGGATAAAGAGTTGCAATTAGAAGTCGCCAGCGTTTTGCAAAGAGGAGAAGATTTGGCACATGCTCAACGTGTCGAGGGAAACATTATGTCAACTATTGACCAGCTAGAGATTTGTTTACCTTTGTTTAAGATGTATCAAAAGTTGAGGGAGCAGTTGAATCAAAGAAGGTAAAGAAAGATACGAACAATATTTCATGATAAACGATGATGAGTAATGTGGATGCATTTTTTGTAGATATTACCCAGCTCTAAAATCATTAGAGCAACTAGAACACACTTATCTTCCTCAAGTGGCTCGCTACCGGTTTACAAATCATTTTAGAGAGTGCATTCCCAAGTTTAGGAAACAAATCCAAGAATCTAGTATGTCCGAGTTGAAAGATTTTCTAGAAAATGTTCGGAAATATTCTTCCAAGATTGGTGAAGTCGCCATGAAACATGTTAGTTACAGAATTTAATATTTTTCCAAAGAAGTATGATTCAGTTGCTAATTTGTTCCTTATTTTGTAGACCAAGGAGCAGTTAACAATGTACAATAATAGCAGTGGGGGTGTGGTTGAAGCCAGAAAAGTTTTATTTGGCTCTCCAAATCATCATAATCCGGGTAATAATGGATTAGACAATGACAAAAAGTCTAGTGACGATGCTACCAATCTGGATGGCGAAGAAGGGCTGAGTGCACAGGACTTGGTCGACTTTTCCCCACTCTATCGCTGTTTTCATATCTTCACGGTGCTCGGGGATAGACAAACGTTTGAAAATTATTACAGGAAACAACGCCAAGAACAATCTTCCTTGGTGTTGCAGGCTACAGGAAATATGGTGAGTATAGAATAATACGCCACAAAATTTGCACATTATTTAATATAATCCATATTTTGCAGCAACATGAATCTTTGTACGGTTATGAAGAATATTTTAATGCGATTGTGGGTTTTTTCGTGATTGAGAATCATCTCCTGTACACCACGAATGGTTTGGTAAGTCAGGCCATTTTGGAGGAAATGTGGGGGAATGCCTTGCCAAAAATTGCAGATACGCTGAGGACTTATGCGGTGAGGAGGGTAGTATTAATATGCTTGGTGATAAGCGTGCATGAGGGTACTTTTGGATAACATGCTAAAGGTTTATTTATTTTCTGTAATTTCAGTCATACTGTACAGATGCTTCAACCATTTTAGAGATCAAGAAGTTAATCATGCTCTTTTCCAATACGCTAAATGTAAGTTGGGTTAATTAGTTAATTGGATAATTGTTAAGTAATTACCTAATTGGTGTAACTATTTATTTGCTTGTACAGAATTATGGGTATAATGTGTCTCAATTGTCCATAACTCTACAAGAGATTCGAGAGCATTACACCGACGTATTGATGCAACGATGTGTTCATTCTTTCCGGGAAATATTTGATGAGGATACGTATCATCCCTTGCAGGTGAGTTGGGTGTGGGTGGTTTGATTTAAGATTTGTCTGATTCCACCATGTTGTGCAGGTTATGGATGAATCCGAATATGAAAATGTTATCCGGACTTTCCCCTTTATCGACGCTGCCCTTGAAAATTCCGACTTTCCGAGAAGGTTCCCCTTTTCCCTCATGGTACCAAGGGTCTATCAACAAGTTCAGGACTTTGTGAATGCCTCCCTTAAATACACGGAAGAATTGAACCTTTCCCAAACAGAGGTGGACGATATGATGAGAAAGAGTACGAATCAATTACTCACCATCACGTTGAGTGGATGCTTAACAACCCTGATACAGAAACAGAGCATCGGATTACTGCAGCTTATCCAAATTACGATTAATACAAACTATCTCGAGTTGACTAATGCTTATTTGGAGGAATATATTTGCGAGGTGACAGGGTAAGTTGGGTACTTAAAAATCACGTTTTTGATATGAATCTTAACTTCTTATCTTCTTTCTGGTTTGCAGTGGATCCGCCAAGAACATGTCCCACAAGGCGGAACTCCAGGGAAAATCCATGTTCAAAGATGCCCGTGCCGAAGCGGAAGAACAGATTTATGAAAAACTAAAGATAAAAATCGATGAAACATTTGAACTAACAAATTACGATTGGAATCTGGGTGAACCGCAGGGACTCGCGTCCGATTATATTATTGACCTTGTGGCTTTCTTGAATTCCATTTTTCTAGCGTTTACAAATTTACCGGTGGGTTATCCTACATTTTTTTAATACTTGAGAAAATTAAGGATTCCTTAATTTTGAATTTTGTGTTGTACAGGCCAAGGTGGCAAGAACAGCTTGTGTGGCAGCTTGTCAACATATCAACAAACGCCTCCTCTCTTTAATGCTGGATGATGACGTGAAGCAAATATCGCTGGGTGCCTTGAGACAATTGGAATTGGATTTAATTCAGTGTGAACGTATGTCGAGTTAATAATATGTGCAATGAATATTCGCAATAATAACAAACCTTAAGTTTTGCATTATTTTCAGAATATGCACAATCTCAACCAGTCAAAGGTTTAGATCCAACCTTACTCTTGGATTGTTTCGTGGATTCTAGGCAAATTCTAGACCTTTTTAATCAATGCGATTTCTCCTCATATTTCCATGATTTTGGCGAAGTTTCCTCCAAATATCCACGAGTCACGCCGCAATCTGCGATTAAAGTTTTAGAAAAGTGAGTACACTTGAAATTACGGTTGAGATTTGTATTATTTAATAAAATAATCACTAATATCAATACAATTTTCTATTTTCTGCAGAATTCGGGAATCTGACCGTGATAAAAAGAAGATTTTGTCAGTGCTCAAAAAGGATGAACGGGATAAAAAAAAGTTACATGAAACGATACTAAAACAATTGAAAGAATTGCCACAAACTTCGGCCTGAATTAAATAAGATAAGAAGAAGAAGAATTGTTCCGGACACTAGTTACCTTACGCACACACATACATACATAAATATTACCACAAATTTATTTTATTCTTCTTCAGTTTATATAGCTTTTGTATTTATATGTATGTGTGCTAGCCGTTCATCTCATCAAATTGTTATGCAGTACAGTTAGTGGTTGAGTGGGTGGGGTGTGACTTATTGGGGTAAAAACATGAGGGCTTAAAAACAATTAAATTGTTCATAATAATTAAGATACGAATTTTAGGACTGAGATAAGATGACAAAACTGCAACAGGTGCCCGATACGTGTATCAATTGTAGTGTATAACATAAAATGGATGATTTATATTATAATTATCATTAAAATTATTATTGTTTGAAAGTTTTTATAATAATAAATACAATAATTTAATTGATTAAGCAGCTAAAATTAAGTTGTTTTTGTTTTGAGAATATTTTTTGCATGAGAAACTGGAGCATTCTCATCATAGAGTGGATACAGTGATGAGTCAGTGGTGGTAAAAGTGCTGCGAATAACAAGATAGATGATGTGCGAATTTTTTGCGGTGTGAAAATTTTGGAAGATATGATCTTTTCATTTTAGAACATTTTTGAGCACACCATCTGGTTATTTTTTATTGTTCGATGAAGGGGTAGTAGTAGTAAGGTCAAGTAAGGGTTATTTTACTTTAGGGACGTAAGGATCGGAGAAATAACTAGTAAAAGTAAGTGTCCAAATATGAAATAGTATGTTGAATAGAAGTGAGGAAAAAGATAAGCAATTAATTATGATAAGTCATTTTTTTAATTGTTTGAACAATTGCAGGATTGGGTGGGTGGGGTGTATGTCAAAATGTGGTTCATGTGGGTTTTAGGCTGGATCGCACTTGTGGTCCAGTTCCTGTTTGCTTCTTTAGCTCTTGGTAAGTAAGACAATTTAGAGTACATATGACATAAAATGAATAGGTTATCACGCAAATGATAAGATGAGAAGGTTATCTAATAATAATGAACCATTATTTTTGTTTAGCTTCTGGATTGTACTATTTAGCCGAATTGGTAGAAGAATTCACCTCGGCAGCTGCTCGTATCATTAAAACTTTGATTTTTGTAAGTTCGAGCACATTATAAATATTGCTAATTAAGCGAAAATAACGATTTCTACAATTTCAGGTCGTTTTCGGAGTATTTGTTGGTTTCCTATTGTTCGAGGATTTCCCCATATCCATGACCTTGTGCGGCATGATTGCCCAAATTAGTCATTTCTACGTGATGCAAACATTTCCTTACTTCAGGGTGTCATCCCCCGCCTTCGTTTCGACCCTCATCTTCGTCGTAGTCAATCATTACATGGCGTTCTCACATTTCAGCAACAATTTCTACCCATTCGTTCAAGTTAGTTGATAAGATAACGACTTATCCATCATTACTAAATTTCTAATAATTCTGATTGATTTTACCCTCTAGGTCATGGCATACTTCACAATTTGTATGTGGATGATCCCTTTTTCCTTCTTCGTGTCTCTGTCCGCCAATGATCTCGTCCTTCCAACACAAGCTGAGAGAACGTCACTCCTCTCCGAGCCCGAGAATAACGACGTGGTCAGTAACTATTTCAAAAAGAGGGGCAAAAAGTATGGACTCCTTCAATTCTTCAATTCTGCCAAGGAAGCTGTTCTCCCACAAAGAACGAAGAAAGCTTTTTAGTTTACTTGTGCAACTCTATATTTCGTGATTGTTATCTGAATTCTTAAGAAATTTATAATTAATTATTACTATATTTAACTTAAATATAGCTAGGTTATTTATTTAAATTGAACTTTATACCGCAGCACCACCACTACAAAAAATAAATAGAAATAAAGAATACCACCAAAGAAAAACTTCACCATCGACTTAAAAAACTGTAATTGCAATATCTAATTCTCTCGTTTCATTTCATTAATTAATGTAAAAAAACTGCTGGATTTGGATCGTAGTAGGAATTAAAAGGTTTTCCCATGATTTGCATGAATTATGATGAATATTCGATATGCATGGTCATCTTACATACTTCTTTGTCATTCAATCTTCACGACCAATCCAATCCGCATCCAATATGCAATGAAACAAAATAACGCTTGCATTCTATTTCTTGTGAATAATGCATATAAATTTATTCTTTCCTCTTGTTCTCTTGTTCTTGCTCTTAACATGGGAAAATATCTTTATTGAGTTGGAGTGGACGAAGAAGATAAATAATAAAATAAAGGAATATAAATTCAATAATAAAATAGAATACAAAAGAAAAGAAAAGAGGAATGAGTTGCAAAAAGGTACACACATGCTAAAATATTATATAATAATAATATAATAAAATAGAAGAAAGGGAAATCCCATCCTATCAGTCCAGGGACGACGAGATGTATTTTTTGTGTATTAATTTTAATTACTTATCATCGTTTGTATGGCTTATCATTGTCCGTCCATGATCCCTCTATTTTATTCCAATAATCCAATGATGCGCATTAGTATGCATGCACATTATTATGTCACATTGCAAAGAAGTGATGAGCTTTGCATGCATAATAGAGAATTTAATAATATTAAACAAGTATATTATACTTGTTTAATACGCTAAATTTGCTGCACAGGGGACATCGTAAAGAATAACACCTTGGCCCATAAATAAATAAATAAATACGGAATAAAAGACGATTTTACATTTTACTGTCAGGATGACTGTCTGATACCTGATTATTTAATGTGGGAATTAACAATTAAAAAGAAGCTGCAAAGTCGAATAAGCAGGAAAGGATGAATTAAAGTGATGATGATTGATTATTATGATAATGTTATTAAATACTAACTAGTACTGGGATCTGCCATAATAATAATAATAATAATAATAATAATAATAATAATAATACAAGTATTGTGTAATAGAATTTAAGATTAAAATGCATGCATATTATAATAGTAAATTTGATAACAATTAAAACGCATATATAAATTATAGAGGCAGAAGAAGTAAGAAGTATATATACTTTTATTTGATACAGCTCACAATACAATACATACAATAGTTTTTTATATTGAATACAGGAAAAAGTAATAACTAAGCAATTTAAGTGCGGAGGAGGAATGCAATTTAATCAAATTTTCTTAAGAGAGATAATAATAATAATAATAAATATATAATTTTCTTCATATTTTTAAATGGTGGGGGCAATTTCTGTGGTAGAATCCTTTCTTAGAATGATTGGTTCCTTAGTCGCCTTAAGCGCAGCAATTCCATCCCTAGCTAAATTAGCGAGCGCATTATGATCCGGTTTTCCAGGTTTAGCAGACGCCGTTGCTGGATCGCGCATTATTTTAACACCAAGTTCGCTTTCAAATCGTGCAATTTCTTCATCCGTAAATGCTCCACTGCTATATTTGGCCACAGCGTCATCCCATTCTTTTGGATAATTGGCCTGGAAAAAGTTGATAAGCTTGCCGGCATGTTGTTTTTGTTCGTCGTTGCAGTTATCACATTGTGTTCGGAGCCAGGTTGGGATATTGCGTTTCAAATATTTACCAATTGTGTCACAAGGTCCGTCGTAAATGACGCATTTCAATTGGAATTGGACGGCTTTGGCGTTCTGGAGATGGATTAGATTAGATTAGATTATAAGAAAAGTGGATTAGTAGATTGGATTAGTGGGTTGTGTAACACTTACCCTCAAATAATTCTCAATATTGACATTCTGGAATTCTCTTGGTAATCCAGGGATGGATCGACCGGATGCAGCAGTTTCAGTTTGCGGGTATGAATGCCCCCCACAGGACAAAGACAGGATAACTCCGACGATAAGGATGTAAGGTGTCATTGTTGCGACTTATCAATTAATTGTATTGTTCTGACCGATTTGGTTGGATGTTGGGGAAGGAGTGCGTGGGTGGTGGGGAGATGCTACCTCTTTTATAGACGGGGATGAAATCAGGTGGTATTATCATAGAAGGATGATTAAGAAGAACAAGAAGAAGACGTCACACCCTTAATAATGCAAAAGTATTATATATTACGGATTATAATAAATCATTGATATAGAGATTGCACTCTGCACTCTTTTTTGCGGTACGATGATACAACACAATACAATTCAAGTTGGCTTTGTACCTTTAGTTAGTGGAAGTGGTAATGGTGGTGTGGGAACCCCGACGTCTTTATTCATGGTCCAATAATAACAATAACTATGATATGTAATATTTATAATGCAGCAGAATTGAACTAAAAGACAAAGGTAAAAAACAGACGATAAAACTGCATCCATCCAATATGGACAGTCATGCTAAATTCATTCATCATGGATAAAAGTCGAGTCTGCACAATGCATAATATTTCATACTGACTGACTACCCCCAGACCACACCACCCAAGGTCATGCAAAATTCTCAACACCACCACAAATAACCCCACACAAGCACAAGTAATAGTATCACCCAACAAACTAACTATAACTAAAATAACAACCAGAAATAAATAAGATGTTGTTAACAAACGATAACAACATCTTGTAATCTCATCCCCACAAGAAAAATACCACCACCACCACAATTTACTTACATTTTTACACTTAAAAAACATGTTTGCAAGCAAAGAAATGAGAAAACTACTGCATTCGCCTCGAACGAACCCATAACTTAACCCTTACGACCCCCTGCACCTGCACTGTACTGTACTGTACTGTATTGCATGCAAATAAGCAAAATGCTACCTTCACCTCGTGTCGTGGGGGGTGAGGAGGGCAAGCAGCAGGGGTATGACTTGTCTTGGCGTGGCCTCAACCTCACGTAATAATGCAAGCAATGTGCAATGCAATACTATAATGCAGTAAATAATATGCAATAATCAACACATAATGCATTTGTTATGATGATAAGCCCACTCCACTCTACTTTATTTATTGTACCTTACCTTGCCTTACCTTACCTTACCTTACCTCGATCATGACCGACTGCACTGCGACGACCACCACTATACACTATATACTACAACCGACCCTTGGATGGTTGACCAGTCACTTTTACTTTTAGTTCCCTTCCGCCACCTCACTAGCTAACACATATATTACTTAAGTCTCTCCCTTGCTCTTCCAAACGTTACGTTATACGTCGTCGTCCTTATTTTCGAAGTTGTTGCCTCTGTTTAAAATTTAACTAGTGGTGCAAGTGTGGCGTCGTGGCCTTGACTAGTTTCCTGGAAAATATAGATATCTTTACCACCAAATCACAACAAAGGGTGAGAGTGGTGTTTGTTTACACACTGAAACCGGCACACACAAAGGGGAGGAGGTTCTACAAAAGCAAAAGTTTCTGCAATATTTAAAAAAGGTAAGTACTAACAAATACATACGAACATAAATAAGCGCTTATCGTTGAAATTAGTTAATGCCACAATTAATGTCATGTAACGCCATAAGGGAAGAGAATATAGAATAGAGTGGGGTCTTCCGGGGGTGTGGTTGCGTAATCGCGTAGTAATATTGACCAAGAACAGGCTGTATGTAGTTCTGCATAATGTGTGCATGTATTTCATTCATTTCTGTATTATCTCATTTTTAACTAATGATTAGTTGTAGGTTATATAGTTATTGTAGTTGTGGTGGTGCCTTATTATAGTTGCATGACGACTTGTTATGATGTTTGTTTGTTGTCCATATTGCGCAAGGGAGGAGTTGATGGTTCTTGCATTCGTTCTTCTTGCATCGTTGCTAGTGGAATGGATTACGTTATTTTGTGACGACGACTCGTCACTGACAAGTCTGACAAGTCGTCGTCGTCGTCGAACTACGTGACATGACCCAGGCAGAGCAGATATATGGATGGAAAAAAATACACAATATTACATAGCATAAAGAAAATTAAATGGTTGCAATATAAATAATATAATAATATAATTGTTAGGTTATGTACAACAAAGTCAGTTTTTTTGGAGGGATGATGATATGGAAAGTGTAGTAGTGGTCACTTTTTTGAAAAAGTTGTGATTTGTTGTATAATTTGGTCTGATATGGAAAGTGGTCGAACCGGTCCTTCTTCCTGTGAAAGTATTCAATTCAATGCATCATCATGATCATCTCATTAATATTTTGATCTTGACTTGACTTTATCAATGATATTCTCAATTCTCATCAATATTTTGATCTTGACTGAATTATAATGAAAATGAAACTAGCTCTCTCGCTTAATACATTATGCATCATTTTCTTTCTTTTTTTATTTACAGGATTATTAAATCATAAAAAAAGAAGAAGGAGAAATGTACAACAAGATGAATACAATCAAATTGATGGGAGTGGTGATTCTGTTGGCGGGATGTGTCGTGGCACACCCACTTCCAGAAGAGGACACAGCAGTAGCAGCATCATCAAATTCTGGGGGACAGAAAGAATCAAAGGTAAAATTAAGTAATTTGCAATAACAATTGTTATTACTAATTAATTGAGTATTACTCTCTCTGCATGACGGGTTAATTGGTCCTACATAGAATAGCATAAAATAAGGGTTATGGTTGGGGTCCTCCAATTAGTATAAAGTGGTAATAGTGGTGGTGGTGGTGGTGGCAGTCTGGTCATTCTCTCTTCTAAAAAAGTCATAAAGTGCACAATTCTTGCTTTGTTGTGTAAAACGTAACGTTTTTTGGGATTATACCGACACAAAACTATTATGCGGTGCAGTGGTTTATGAATGCACAGAGAGATAAAATAATTAATAGTAGGTATTGTAGTTAGTTACACTTATTTAATGTATGTAATGTGAGAGTTGTTATTTCTTGCTATTTCCTTCCTTCCTGAATACCTAACTATTGTTAACTAACTAACTAACTTCCTTCCGTCGGTCGGTCGATATAATGTACATACGTGATAAAATAATCATATCATATACATATCATACATGAGACTTAATTACGTCATACATAATATTCTTACGTATGAATGTGTATGTGTATTTCCTTTGAAATGAGACTGACTCAATCGCTCCTGTTAATCCCACGCTCTCGAAAATAGTTATAATTATTCTTTTCTTTATAATTCATTCTTATTTATTATTGTTTTTTACGAGGCGATGACTTACTTTACTTGATTTATCAGTGTTGCTTTACTTTACTTTATTACGCAACTTTACTTTACTTACCTACTGTTGAACTGACACTGATTTAAAAAATCTCTTTGATGATAAAATAATGCAGGTATACGCGGACATGCTCCAAATCCTTCAAGACGTGGAGAATAGCCAAGCACAGTTGCAAAACGTACTAAAAACGACGGAACAAGAACAAGGACAACACAGTCTAGAACGACGCGAAGATACACAAGCAACACAGACTGACGCTGTAGTGGCACCCGCCGCGGCGAAATTGTTGGACATGGAGAACATCGTGAAAGCACTTGAGGTCTGCATGATGAAAAAAATGAACATGGATGGTGACGATGCTTGACGGGACAAAAAATGGGAGACGATGACGGGACAATTGATTATTTAAGACGATTGATTTTATCATGACGACAAAATAATATGTGACGGAAATTGTAATATAAATGACGAAAGGATACACAAAAACAAAATAATACAGAATTATTTATTTATTTATTTATTTATTATTTATGAGAAGGGGGGACTTAATAAGGCTTCTTGTTATTACAGAGTGTAGCATCCACCTTGTCGAAAGGGTCGAAGGGATTAACGGCAGATGCTTCTTCAACGGATGAAGCAGTTTTGAGAAATGAGCGTGATTCTGGGTATGGAGTGCCTTCATCGGCTTATGTAAGAAGGGTTACGCAATTTCATGCATGCATTCTTATTGATTGATTATTGATTGATTGATTATAATCGATTATCGCTTATCAATTTCAATAAGGGTCCCAACACCGTGGCAGAAACACCCAACAACTTTATCAACGTTTTCTCCCAAGCCGCCGCCAACACGGTTAACTTTGCCACCCAACTCCTCAACAGTTTGGTTGGTGTAGCGGCCAACATTTTACAAGGAACGGTGTCCACTTTGCTCTCTTTGTTGAATGCTAAGGGTCAAATTGTTGGAGCCATCGTGCAATCCGCACCACCAGTTTTGGCATCCGTGACAAGAACTGCGGGTGACGTTTTGGCCGCAAAAGCCCGCATTTTTGGCGCAGTTACACAGGTTGGGTGGTCATCATGATGATAATTAATGTTTTAGTCAATTATGCAGTTGGAGACATATTTGCATGAATGAGATTTAGTCCATTGCATGGTTGGCAAAAATACTGGCAAAAAGCAGACTGACTCCATTTTTTCTAGGAATTCTGGTCTTATATAGTACGATGTACTGGGCCACGATGAAAATTTTTGTTTTTTTTCTGCTGTAAATTTGTTGTTCCAGATTTGAAAGTTTCAGATAATTCTAAGATTTGTCTGCCTATGGGTGTCGTCAGGTCACACTGATAAATTCTCCCCCTCCCAACCTAACCTAACCGGCTCGTTTCTCTCGCACAGAACCAGGAATACCCCACTATGTTACATGTTATACCACTCATTGGGGTATGTCTGAATGACGCGAGCCGGTTAGGTTAGGTTGGGGGGTGGGGGGGGGGGGGATCTGGAACAGAAAAAATTCAGATCAGTATTTACAGTAATTTGCGAAAATAGTTTCATTAACTTCTGAATTCGCAAAATTTTTTGGCATTTTAAGGTCTTAGCAGCAAAATGAAAGTGAATTTAAAAACAAGTAAATTTAGTGAAACAAAACTAAGAACTGAGAATGACTTTACTGACCTGACCTTCACAAAAAAAGACTGACATTGACTAATTGAGTAGAAGGTATACGAGTCAGGTCAATATCTATTATTTTTTAATCATATAGGGATGATAAGATTGCATAATAATGATGGAATCATGCGATGTCTTAATTTTTAGGCTGCAATTTTTAATAATGTATTCTTGACTTCTAAAATAATACAAATCATATTATACATGTTGGTCAGGTTGGTGCCGCCGTGGCGAATTCTTTTGGAGGTTTAGCCGCAAATGTCGCTGCAGCAAAAGCGAACGCGGCCAATGCAGCGGCTGCCAGTGCGGGCGGCGGCGGCGGACATGGTGGACTTGGTGGATATGCGTGACCGATAACTACATGATAACTACAAACATTTACCTTTAGATAGTTAAAGGACACTTGAAAAAAATACGACGACTACTGAATTTACCAAAAATAATACTCATAATGAAAGATTTTACACTATTTTTATTATTTTGTTTGTTTGATTGTTTGTTTTTTTAATTGTTGGACATATATGAGCTTAAATGGGTGAAGAAATGTATGCTTTTTAGGGTAAAGGGACGTTTTTTCTTGTTTTTTTATATATGTTTTGTTTTTTAGTTAGTCTCTAGCTGGGATAAATGACTTATATATGTTTTATATAATATATAATTATATACAACACATACAGTATACACAGTACTACTCACCATAAAATACCTATTCCTTATTATATGTTGTGGTGTGAATAAAAAAATAAGATAAGATCGATAACGAACGAAACGAACGACTTACTTTATTATGAGAGAATTAAAGATAAGACGATCAGATAAGCTGATGACTTTTTACTTTACAGGGATGACTTTTTACTTAAATTTACTATTTATCCACCTTCCTTACTCAATTCTGACTTAAATTAACAAAACGCTTCCTTTTATTTAAGATTCTTGTAATTATTTAATTATTTATTAATTTCCTAAATATTTATTTACCTGTTCTTTTTCTTTGTTCTTGTTCTTTTCTAGTCTGCCGTGAATTTCGCGTCTCAATTGGCGTCCACGTTCTCCTCCACCTTTTCCGGCTTGTTTAATGGACCCAACGCAGTAAATTGGAACGCTTTGGGACGTTCCAGTCGTGGGGACAATGATGGCAGTGCTAGCAGCAACAATCCCCTGGCTGGAATTGGAAATGTATTGGCTAAAGCTATTTTTGAGGCTGAGTTGAAAAAACAACAACAACAACAAATAACAACGACAATAAAATAACAATTACACAAAAATTAACAACAAAAACTAACAAAAATTAACAACCTTAACTAATTATCCAATCAATTAACCCAAAAACCAACCAACCACACCCACTCACTCCCTACTATATACTCATTACTTACATATACACTTAGAATAATAATTATACTATACTACTAATTAACTCTGTGTAATCTGCTAACTAACTTTTACTAGTCAAGACGCTTGTCATCTCATGCAATAAAACAAGGATTAACAGAGATTAACAAAAGATAACCCTACACACTTATCATCTCATCTCGCCTCACTTCACCTTATCATTATATATATATGCACATTTTCCTTTTTCATTTAAATTCCAGCTTGGTCAAACCATTGTGTCCTCCCAACTCAATCTTCTCAACGGGATCCTGTCCCCATTCGTGAATGGGGGAAGATCTGCTTCGTCATCGTCATCGTCTCCTTTAAATCCATTTGCTGCTCTTTTTGGTGGTGGGAGTGGTTCCAACCCTTTGGCGGCGTTGTTCTCCTCATTTTCTTCTTCTAGTCGGGCTCGTTCCTCTTCCTCTGATTCGGATGATGATGTTGAAGCGTCTGAACCCAACTTCCGGATTACGATTGGAGGTAGTGGTGGTAGCAGCAGTAGTAACAACAAGGATAGTGCAGTACCTGCAGTTCCTACAGAACCGGAAGAATGATAAGCACTTATCTTATAGATAAGATAATGCATAATACATATCTGTGAAATTTGCCAAAAAAGAATAATTGAATTGCACAAGAAAAGAAGTGATGAAAATAAGTACGTACATATCCGCAATCTTCCACCCTGTAATGAATGAACTATAAACTATAATTTAATAAGTAACTCGCAAAATACAAAAGACTTTATAATTAATATCTTTATTATATTAATTATTTTATGTTATTTTATTTTATATATTTTTGAAAGTATTTTGAAATCCATTGAAAATAAAGAATACTAAAAAGATAACATAATCAATGAAATTCACGAAAAAAGCAAAAAAGTGATTTTATTAAAAAATGGGAAAATGAGACGGATCGGAATCAACAAATTGCAAATCAAATGCCTGTGATGATGATTTATTAAAAATTGCAGTTTATTTTGGAGTAGGAGTTTACTGTGGATATATTATAATAGACATGCATATTGTGTATAATATAATAATAATAATACTAATTATAATAATAATAATAATGGTGATTATGCAGGTGTGTATGTGAGAATTTAAGGCTTTGAGTTTAGATAATATTGGTTTGCACTTTTTTTAATACTTATTATCGAGAAAAGAGATGGTCTTTGATCCTTTAAGGATTCCACTAAGGGCTTCATTCTTAGCATTGTTCCCTTCAACAAAAGTGGACGAAGGGGTGGTCATCATGGTGGTGGAAGACTGTTGTGGAAGAAAGTGGTGTTGTTGATGCTGTTGATGTTGCATTGGATTATTATTATTATTTCCATGAGGGAAATAGACCGGTGGTGGTTTTTTAGGCGATCTGGGTGGATCTTTAAGCCGGAAGGATTCCAAAGATTGCATATCAACGCCCAAAGGGTGGACTCGATTACCACCTCCACCTCCAGAACCGCTTTTGTTTGATTTGTTAGGGTGTGCCCGTGTAGGGATGGGACTGGGAGAGTTGGAATAATCAGGAGAAGGACTTTCCGGTCGAGAAGAAGCAGGTGCAGATCTTTGTGGAGTTGGGGGTGGGGGTGCCTTCCCTTTTGTGGTGGTTTTGTTGGATGATGCTGCAGCGGCAACTGCACCAACACGACTGGTTGCTCGCGTTAGGACGGGCTTTTCTTCTATAACGACACGTTTTGGGGCAGGATTTACATGGATGGGTGGGGGTTGTGCTTTTTTGTGGGGGACTGGAGCTGGGTCGGGGTGAATTTGGTCGGGGGTAGGCATCTAAAGAAATATAGGAGGTAAATAAAGTGAGCTAGCCCTTTTTATTGTATCAGTGAGAAACTTACGGGAGGTGGTGGGGGTGGACTCTTGCATCGAATGATTTCTCTCTCCGTTTCCGCACTTTCTTGATGTTGGCGTTCTATTCGGAGTTGGCGTTGGCGTACGATTCCTGCAACACGTTGAGCAACCATTTGTCTCTCGTGGTCAAGTTCTTTTTGGACGCGACGGGACCGAATTAATTCTGCAGCGGCTGAATCCTTACAATTGAATAAATAAAAAAAAAATAAAAAATACAAATCTAAAGTATCATTGCATTCATTATTATGACTTGCTTACCCCACTTTCCACACTGTCTCCACGCAAGGGTGGATCTCCTTCGCCATCCGGGGCAAACATTTTACGATGCGCACGTTTAAATTCTTCAATCAATTGTTCATGCTGTTGTCTCTTTTCAACGTCAATCTGATTATTGAACAGGGTTCGTTTCGCTTCAACTGTTCCAGGGCGAGGAAGTCGGTCACCTTCAACTTCGTCATCGCCATTATCGTAGTCCTCTTCGACAGCCGGGGCGTCACTTTCTCGTCGCTGTGTGACCAAATAAATGTTAGCTTCGTGCTTATCAATCATAACAAACTGCGCTTACCTCAACCCTCTTGAGAATTTCTTGGTTTAATGCACCCACCAACGTATTATTTGAATCCATACTGCCACCCCCATTACTCACACTCCCACCGCCACTACCACTTCCACTACCACTATTCATAACTCGCCTCCTCTCTTCTTGAAATCGTCTCTTCTCCTCCTCCAGCTTGAGCGCTTCTTCTAACAAGCGACGCTGCGTTTCTTCCAATTTACGCCGTTCTTCTGCAAGAAGGCGTTGCTCTTCTGTCCGATTTGGGTCACTATTACCACTCCGAACACCACAACTACTGCCTCCCCCTCCTCCACCGTTACCACTGCTACCTTTGACCTCTATCAGAATCGTTTCCCTTTCCGCACTACGCCAAACTTGTTCTACTTCGTCCCATTCCATCCCTTGGTCAAGGTGGACGCCGGAAGGGGTTGGTCGATTGTGATGTTCAATCATTAATTGTTCTTCTGAGACGCGGTGAAGACGTCGCTTGGACCCTTCACCTGGCCCACCACCGCCTTGATCTCCATTTAGACTGGAAGCGGAGGAATTGTAGCCGGAAGAAGATTCACCTGGAAATAGGTCTGATGCGACACCTTTCAGGACTCGGAGGCGGAGTTGAGGGCTAACTTTGAGATGTTGGACGGCCTAGAAGAAAAGAAAGTAATTTAGGAGATGATCAACGAATGTCGGAGATTTAAGGGCCATCAACACTCACTTCAGCAAAGGGCACGTGAAGAAAAGAATGCCCATTGCAGGAAAGCAGTTGATCCCCAGGTCGTAAACCCGCCTCCCTCGCCACACCACCCGCTTTGGTAGATTGTACAAAAATACCTGGACGTTCCACCGGTCCTTTGCATATACTTGAAGGGAAAATGAAAAATGATAGCAACACTTATCACCATTGTCTTATAAAGATAACAACATTACCAGCATCCCAACCCATTCCTTCCACTCATATCAATAAAAACTTTCGCTTCTGTAGGGATACAATCCGGCAGAGAATGTGACGAAGTATCCGATAACCGAGAAATTCCTCTAGAACCGGATTCACCCTCCCCTTGCAGTGTGGGTGGTGGGGGTGGCTCTTCCTCCACAAGTTTCCAACTGAGAGCATCTCCAGCCTTTTCTTTTACTGGTAGCATTCCAACACCTACAGAAAAAAAACATAATCAAACCCACATCAAACCAAACCAGACCAAAACACACCCACTTACTTCGCACTTTCAGATGAAGGGATGGTCTGAGCCGCATAAGGGCTAAGCATTCATGATGAACTGCGGCGGATACGGGAAATCCGTTCACTCGCAAGATTTGGTCGCCAACCTGGAACAAAAACATTATGACAATTTAGTAATGCATAATTAATTCTCAATTAATTACGAAATGACCACACCCACTCCACTCCATAACCCTATAATTGCGTGGGTGTGGCAATTTACTTATCGAACAACAAACCCTTAAAAAATGCCATGAATAAAGATAAATGAGACAAAGATAAGTTGAGATGAAATCAGACTGCCCCTTTCTCTCAAGTATCCACCACCGACTACCCAACAACCCGCTTGCCAACTTTTGCCTTGCACAAAACAAAGACAGTTCCAGTCTCTGTTATCTAGTCGATTTTGACTTGTGGCCAAAATCGCCAAAACGAGGACAAGTCAATTCAATATGGACAACACGCCTCCACCATCGCCCACGTCAGGCTCTGAATCTTCGTGTGAAGCATGTAAGGCGAACCCACGACGACCTTGCAATATACGAGCTTGTTATCCAGAACTGGATCTTTGTAATAATAAACATCACGCAGTGGCAAAGACATTGGTGTCGCAGCTACCGCCAACACCGCCCCCAGAAGAGGATGACCGTATGCAAGTGGAATCAGAGACAGAGGTGGGTGTCGACATCGGAACGCACACTAGGTCAGAGTCAGACGGGAGTGAGAGTGAAACTAATGTGGTGAGTTTGGTGTACATACTTCATAAATCAAGGGAAGGGTGCAAGGGTCCCTTCTACTCAATAATTAATCTTGAACTGTCATTTGAACACTAGGAGGAAGAGGAAAAGTCACCATTCGAAGGTGTTAAACTCGACGTAGGGAATCCTCTTCGTCGAGAGGATCTTAATCCGGCAGATATTGATGAGCTCCTTCACCTCCTGGACAATCTAGCCCTGCTTTCTTTGGGACTTGAATTTGACCAGATGTGGAACGTCGTAGGGAAACTGGTCAGATGGAGGGCGGTTCGCGTCGGTACAATGATAGAAGGAACCTTATCTGAAGAAGAAGAGGAATGTATGGAAAGTATTAGGAAAAAGAGACAAGATCTGATTGAAGCGGAGGAGAAGGCGGATTTTAGGAGTGAGTAAGGTTTATGGACAAGTGGGAGTCTGGTGCAGGGCGACTTTTTTATGTTTTATAATGATTATTATCATCACAGTTATTTCGGGATGGAATGGGGACACGAAGATTCGAGCAACAAAACACAACAATACTGAAACAGCAGAACCTGAAACAACGTTGACTTATCTTGGGCCTGTTGCGTCATCAATTAACGGAATACGACGTTTAGTCAGACAGAAGGTTGTCAAAGGGTGGGTAGGGAATGAATTTCCGCATTTACAAGCGAAAACTCAGAATGGTGGTGGTAGTAGTAGGGGTAAGTAGATTAAATAATATAATAATCGTTGTATTATTTATAACTCAGCCTTGATTTTACTGTATGTAGACAACAATCAAAAAAAGGACATAAAACTCAAGCGAAAAAGGGAACTTCGTGGTGAAATCATAAAACCCAGCGACCTGGAGAATTTACGAATTTTCAATCCAACCGAGGAAATGTTTGCGTCACAAAATTCGCCCCAAACTGAAGATAATACTATTGATTCTGATTTTCTTAATGCTAAACAGTAAAATTATCCCCGGTGAACATGCATACCTAATTGTTTTAAAATGGTTACTTAAACAAAGACTATTTATTTCAGTTTAAACGACATTCTATCTTTCCATGTAATTGATTTGATGAATGAGCCTCTCATTTTTGTTCAATTTATCCAATTGTGTGTGCATATTAATATTCCTTACACTTTCGTTGACCTTATATGATAATATGTATGTGTCGTTCTAAATGATATTGATTTCTTGTAACTAATAAATACCAATACTATATACTGATTCGTATACTCGTAACATAGTGGGTCCTGTCCTGGGTGGTAGTATTACTTAGAATTATTGTTTTATGTATATTAATACATACATACAAACCAAAGCTTGCAGCAAACCAACTATATATTTAAATAATTGTATTAATATAATATTACTTATAGTATAAGTCTTATACTAAAAACGGGTATTAGATTTAAACAATTTATGACAATAAAAGCAGATAAGCAACGTAACCTTACCTTGAGTCCTTGTCTAAACGCGATGGATCTTGGGTTGACACAAGACACAAAGATTCCCGTCCCATGCTCATGTCCCCCACGCACAGAAAAACCAAAGGGTCCTTCCGGATTGGAACGAGCCAGTTTAACTGAACGGACACGGGAATAGCTCTCCATGATGGGTGGGGTTGAGTGCGGTTTTGACTTGTTTAATTTAATTATTTATTTAAGGATGACAGTTACTTGGTTTGATGATACGGGTCTTTTTTCTTGTGGTTGCTTGCTGTAAAGAAACAAGAGAGAGACACGGTAACACAGCTTTTTAGGAGATTGTACAATTCTTTGATAGTGTTGTTGACGATGATGATGGTGGTGTATTGAATTGGATGGGTGACACAAATATTTAGGCCCCAACCAAAATGTGAGAGATGTAGAAGGTGGTGTGGTGATGTGATGTGGTGGTGGTGGTGGTGGGTGGCCAACGGCACTTCCGCTCTTGGCCCCAAGGGAATTAAAGTTAGTAAATACACAGATTTTATTTGACTATGTTTACGTATGTGATGTGGTTGTGGGTCAGGTATTCAATGCAATTCATTGCAATTCAAAGAGGAAGCAGTTGTAGTTATTGCATGCAGTGTCACGCTCCAGTGAACCACCCACCACCCAAAAAGGGACACAATGAATGAAGGACTTACCCCTTGATGAGGTCACTCTTAGGGGTATCACAGAAATTGCTGATAAGATGAAATGATGACCTGGACCTGACCTCTTCTTCTTCTTCCAGATATCCATACAAACCCGTCTCTGGAGGAAGTGCAGTGTCAAACTAAACTACCTGTATGGTAGACTTTTTTCATTGGTATGTATATGTATTCGTTCATGTGGTATTTTAGATATATACCACACCACCTCTTCTTCCGAAAGGACGACAGGACTGACACCCCTCACTTCCGCTCCAACAAACAACATCCCCTCCGGCAATAAATGAATCAAGTATAATGCAATGTAATGGATAAAGAGATTGCAGAAGAGTTGGTTAGTTTGGTTGGTTTTTATAGAGTTACATCCGTTCACATCATACCCATTCCATCTACTAATCCTAATCCAATCCACCACTCTATTCTGTTTCGTAACAATAATAATCATAGTAATAATAATAACATGCTTGATTTGATCATCATAATAATCAACATAAAAAACAATCTCACCACCACCACCATCATCATCACCACAATCCATAACCTCATCATGACTAATCCATTCACCATCATTAGCTTCGTAGTAGTAGATAATCCCATAATATCTCATAATCTGGTGGATCAGGCACTCTCACTCCACTCCAAGAAATGGAAAAGTCAGGATTGTCTCAATTGTTCTCACAATACCCCAAATCTCATCCTACCTCCTCGTCTTGTTCATGGGCACTGTGAGAAAGACGTCTCATCTCACCTTACCCCTCTCTTTCTCTCCCTCTCCATGGCCTCAACCAATCCCACCACCTTCTTCATCAAAGAACCTTCTCTCATTGGTTGGTTAAACCTTGATGGAGGCAAGTGGGCCCGCCGCCTTCACTATAAGCATGTCTGCCTGCCTGCACTGCACTGCACTGGACTCTTCTGCTAAAAAACTCCTCTTCTTCTTCACGGCACAAGCACAAGCACCACCACCACCACCGGTCCTTCTCTCTCCCTCCTCTCATTTTTTGCGATCCCTTCAAAAGACCCTTTTTTCTTTAGATTTGTCAAAAAAAAGGTTCACTTTGTCTGGGGAGCCCTGTCCTACACTTGATAAGTGCTTATCTGCGATTAAACCCAGTTTTGTACAAGTAGTTTTATAATAGTCAATTTCCTCCCACTCTCCTCCGCCATGTCCGTTGTGCTGCGTGGAAGGAATTTCCTTGTTCCCAAGAGAAGCGATAATGAAGTTGCAGAAATGATTAGCACAATTATCCGGACATTGAAGGACTTTGCCTCACCGGAAAAACAATGCGCTGGGTTGAAGGTAATTAATTAATTAATGATTAATTTTTATATAATTAAAATGGAGGGTAGTGAAAAAAATCTCCAGGTTTTCTTGTAAAACTGAGCAAATTTTTTTTTATTGACGTGCACCAATCATGATCTGAAGGTCATGAAAAATTAATTTTTTTCTATTTAGTAAAATATCTAAATCTAAATAACTATTAAAATTGTTTTTTTTTAATTTTGTAGGACCTTGTAAAACCAGACACTTTGCTGTTCGTGGAACGTATGTCCCCTCAGTCGGTAGCAGATTTGACCGCAGCACTGGAAAGTATTTTCGATGTCGTCATCCCCAAGAAGCCACCCCGATTTTCATCGCCTCTCCTTTCAACTTTGCTCCAGTCGCTTGTCGTCGTCATTCCACACCTCATCCCCTCAACTGCAACCACGCCACCATTCCTATCCAAGCTGTATTTGTACTCATTCGTGAGCGATGGACCGCTTAAACCCTTGGACGCCATCAATCTTCTCTCGCTGTTGGATACTCTAACCAACACACCTAAGCAAATACCATCAATATGTTTGGTTCCTTTGGTTCAATCAGCGACACATGTCGCAGTGAAAGTAGATGTGTCTTCAAAGATGTTTGCGCATGCCTTGGCCATTCTATCCCACATTTCTGGGGTTGGAGCCCTTGGGTTGAGAGCGATCCAACGAAATCCACATTTTAAAACTGACTTATGGCCCAAGTTATACGGGGTTTTCCAACTTGATATTGAAGAAGATGATACGGATGACGACTACAAGACAAGAAATCTTATCCATTTGGATAATTTTATCAATACCGTGGATGTTGATGCAGATGCGATTGTGATAACGTATGCACTAATGCGCGCAAATTCATTACTTCGAGCGGTGCTGAAAGGAAACAATACAGAACGAATATTGGAGTTGATCACGTTGATGGAGAGTATTACCAAGCAGTTTGTATATGTGGTTGGTCCAGACCCAACTGTTCCAATCATACCTGACAATGTAAGAAAGATATAAATTATAATATTGTGTTGGATTATGAATCCTAATTGTTAATTTATTATTGCAGAAGCCGTACTCTCGTACAGGACTTATTCATTCGTTCCTTCGGACGACGAAGGAAACGGTGAGCACCATATCGAGAAAGGAGGTGTTGGAAGTCGAGATGCTTCGACTGATTGCTGCTGTGCTGCCAGAAGACAGAATCCCTGATATGATCGCCACACAGTTCTTTGAGGTGAGTAGTTAACTACTTAATTTTAAAAGGTTAGCTTAATTAATATTATTATTTTGACCTTTCAGGGAATTTACGAGATTATTAAACGGCTTGAGAGGAACTCCACCCAAGTACACTTTGACCACGTGTATGCTGCTTATCATCGCATGTTCGCTCCCACCATCAGCATGGACTTGGGCAGAACTCTGCGCGCTCAGGAGCTGTTGGTTGAGCTTGTGGAGAGCATCCAAATTAGGTCAGGCACTTCCAGTGTCGTTATCAGGCAGAACACATCCGCATTCGGAATAGTGAGTAGATAACCTATATATCTAATGCAACATATAGGTATGCATGGTGTACTGAATAAAAACACTTTTTCCTTTTACAGCTGACAATTGCCCAAAAACTTGCTCTCCAAGGCTGTGTGACGCTCAAGGACGTGGTCCCAGCCAAGCTTCTAGCAGAAGTTGCAGTCTGCAACGATTTTCTTACGGAGCTAATCAGCTCAGAAAGTACGCCAGAAGTTGTAACCTGCGTGGTAGAACTGCTCAGTCTGCTAGCAGATGCTTCGCGCTCCAAACCTATCTTGGACATACTCTTAAAGGCGCTCAGTAGCAACGGGGGTGCGGCAAAGCACCTGTCAGTTGCCATCAGATCGGCAAATCCCACACTTGTCACGAAGGCTCTAGCAATCACTGGAACAGTGGCGTTTTCCAGAGATAACCTAAAAGAATTGTCAGACGCTCTAGTCAAAATCAATTGCAAGGAAGCCGTCTCCTCACCGCAAAATGGACATAATGGACATGGACATGCAGAATCATTCGATAACGTGGATCATAATATGCCCTCAATCTCCGAGTTTTTGGATAGCCACGGTAAAGACGCAAGCAAGGACGGAGAGAAACTTGGTGCTGGCGATGTTGTGGGGCAGGTGGACGTTGTAACCATGTTCGAAAGTCGGATGCAAGTAGCTGATATGCAATTGAATTCGTATAAGGATCAAATAACAAACTTGAACAAAATTAACCAAAGGCTGACTGAGCTGGTAAGAATGGAGTGGAATAATAAACCTAGATTGGAATTTCTTAAAGATCTGCCGCTATATTACAATGTTTTTGTTACTATACTATGTAGTTGACTCAGAATGGAACTGTAATGGCGAGACAATTGGCCGAACACGATTTGAAGGATGAACGCATAAGTACCTTAAAACAGGAGATTGACGGGCTCCGACATACAGTATTGAATCAGGAGCAAATGATTGAACAAGTAAGTCGTCGAAGCGAACATAATTAATTGTGGGCGTGACTTTTGATTTAATTGATATTAATTTAATTGGCCTATCTTGTTGTGTTTTATTTTAGGGGACGGAGCATATTCAAAAGAAGCTGTCATTTAAGCAGAAACAGGTGGAGGAGGAACAGCAAAAGCTTCAAAGTATGCAAAAGAGAGTTACAAAGCTGGTGGCTGAAAAATCTGGTTTGTTCTCATATTTAGAATTGATTTAATTTATTGCAAAATGACGTTTATTTATATCCCGATTTGTTGGACAGAACTGGAAATAAAAGTTCATAACTATGAAGAAACGAAGAAGGCAGTCGATAAGGACTTTATCGAAGTGGGGAATACGTTACAGAAGAGGAACGCGGTGAGTTAAAGAGTGGTGCAATAATACAGTTTTAAGGGGAAAAAGATGGTGTGATTTTGATATATTTGTTTATTTTTATTTTTTTACTTTCTCTAGACAATCGATGAACTGGGCGCAAAAATTAAAAAATTGGAAAAACAAGTTCAAGAAGGCGTCGAAGAACAGAAACGTATGGAACATTTGCTGGCCAAGGAAAAACAGACGGTGGACGTCATTCGAGGAATTTTAGGACAGAATGGTCAACTCCCATAATAATTCACGGGACTCGCACAGTAGATCATTAGTAGTTAAAAACTGTAACAAGCGCTAACATGCCATCCAGAAATTATTAGTAATTACTTATTTATTTTTACTTAAAAAACAACGATTTACTCAATCAGTCTACTTGACCCTTGTGGTATTGTATGTCTTACCTGTAAAGAATTAACTTAATAATAATATTATTATTCATTATGATCTGAACTGATCTGTTCAAAATACAAAGAATGTAAACCATGTGTGATTGCGACTATGATAATTTTATTTATTATTGAAAGCGTAGACGAATTGATTGCCCGATTTATTTATTATTGCTTAGAATACTGTATAACAATATACCTATACTTAATTATTATAATTGATTATTTTTGCATCCAAATTATTACAGAGAAGTATAGACTGAAAGATACAGGGTTCAATTCGTATCATTACTTTTATACCATTTTTGTATACAGAAAATAACGAGATAAATAAAAGCGAGATAAATGACGTTATGATAAGAAATATTTGTGGTGGTGTGGTTTCTTTTCCTTGCGTCGCATCCTAATCATATTAATTCATGTGGGTGGGTGTGGTGTAGTGTAGTGCTGCTCAAACAGCCGTTTCTTGTGCTGGATAATGTAATACTCTAATCATAGCTCTGCGTAGCCTTGTTGGTTGCTGCTGCTGATACTGCTGCCCTGCAACAGAACAGGGACGTCACACTACTCCGTAATCTAGGTAGCGTGATTTTCTCTCACCGTGACGATGTCCAGAAGCATGGTCGACGACGACTCGTCTTCCAAGTCGGGACATGGCGCTGGCGGACCTCTATATAAAAAAAAAGAAGAGGGGGTCATGATGATGAAGTGGTGTGGATTGGATATATGGCTATATTGACATGTATTTACCTTTGGAAGTATAATCGGAGGTGGAGGCACATCTGTACAAAAGTAGTATCGTTAAAAAAAATAAATCCAGAAGCTAATAATCTCTTAAATAATGCAATTAATTACATCTAAACCGCGGTTGATGAAGAGATGCATCATAATTTGTGTAGGAAAGCGTTCTTATAGGAAGTGAGTGGTGCTGCTGCTGGTGGTGGTGATCTTCATCCCCATCTCCCACCAAACGTTCCAAAGACTCGCCATGGTTTAGATAGCAATGCGCAGTTAGTGTGGGTTGACACACATTGGGTGAGCTGCTTGGTTGGTAAATTGGTTTACGACATCTCGTGTTGAGGTGAAGTTGATCTTTTGAAAAAATGTTGGATGATGACGGATTCGGTCGTGGTGTGGGAGAACTGCCGTCTGGTGGGTGACGCGGCTCTGTACCTAAACTTGCACCATCACCACCACCAACCGCTTTTTCAGCTAGTCGAGCCAAATTAGAGTCAGAACAGAACAGGACGCGGAGAAGGTTGATGGGTTGGTCGAGATTGGTGCCGATAAGTTGATCCCAACCGGAACCTCGGTCAGATTCAAAATAGTCGCGGAGACGTTCCACCTAAAAACACAACACAACAATAAATGAGGTCGAAGGTAAAGTTGGAAAATATGAATTGATAACCTTTGACCCTTACCTCTCCACAATTAAGCGCCCTCAATCTCTCCAAACGATCCCGTTCCATCACTTCCCTTGTCACAAGAGCTTTAAGTTGTGTATTCCGACGTAGTAAAAGTGCAGCCAGTTTCGAAATAATATTCATATGGGACACATACTCGCGAGGGAGTGGTGGTGCTTGTGGAGTCGGAGTGGTTGTTCGTCTGGGCGGAGAAGGGGATCTGAGTGGGGGTGAAGCAGAGCGAAATGGTATGGGTGGCAGTGAAGTTGGTCCTTGTTGAACTGTGATAGGAATAATTCGAGCTTTCTTAACCACGCTGCTGCTCCGATACACTGTCGGGTCGGGTCTTTCCTCCAAAAGTTCTTGTTGTTCAAACGCTTTGATTCGAGCATTCACAGGGCTTCTTAAATAGAGCGAGTAAATTGGTAACCTTCGCGACGTAGTTGTAGTAGTTCCATTCCCACTAAATGATTCCGCCTTCCTTAACGCAATCTTGGTGGATATTGGCAGAATGGAAGGAGCATATAAAGGGTCCCCTCCCTTCTTTCGACGCTCCTTAACTTCTGCACTTATCTGATGGGAAATTTCCTTCTTCCTGGTTTCACTTAAACCCGGATCTGGAGAAGTTTGAGGGGTAGTGACTCTTCTAGGATCAGACGATAGCGTAAATCCCATCCGTGTTGTTACAGCAGCCCGTCCACCAAGCCTGGATTGTCGCCCTGATTCCACTCCATCCTCTTTTTTCTTAGCTGCAGCAGTGATAAGGGTCCCAATCCGCTTCTTAATCCCTTCCCTCTGTTCCTGAGATAGGGTAGAACTCATAGAAAACGCGCGACGGAGTGGTAAGGGTCCTGCAGGGTGACCTGAAGGCAGCCTTTCTTTCTTAAAAAGGTCGCTCACTTCAAGATTGAGGGCTTGTTCTTTTACACTGACGCCACGCCAGTGCGTTTTGTACAAGTCTAATTTCCACAGCGCGGCGGAAGATCGATCCGGTCCGGTGAGGAAGGCTTTTAATTCTTCGACTCTCCACCTTTTAAAACGAAGGTGGGAATCGGGTGCCCAAATTGGAGGTGTTTTTGGCCGAAAGAAGAATTCACGAGAATTTTGGGCTTGATAAAGCTCTCTGAAAAAAATAACGGCATACAAAATAAGTCCTCTCCTTAATTAAGGCTCCATCATCCATGCGTAAATTACCTGGAGAGCGTATCCATCTCCTGCTCCATTCTGTGGCGATGCCTTACCTTCCACCAAGCATCGAAATCATTCTTTTTCGCGAGTGGCAACAACGGTGGCAAGACGGAAGAACAAGCTTCCAACTCACAGAGACGATCCAAACTAGAATAGAGTGAGTGCAGTCGTGCAAAACGGGGCGATCGGGTGTGCGAGTGGCGTAAGGCGAGGACATATTGGGAATAATCGCGAAGATTAAGGCAGGAGACGGATCTGTAAGTATGAAAGTATGTATCATGTTAATTGGGCATAGTTCATTTCATGGATGATCTGATTGTGTGTATGTACCTGCGTCGCTTTTGTCGTGGCAATACCCCAAATTCAGAGGATGGAGAAAGATGACCAGTAAGCGTGGCTTCGGATGGGGTCGATCTGAATGTGGAAACACGAAAAGCAAGGGGAGTTGTGGAAGGGTCACGCGCAATTATGTGTCGCATTAGTGAAGTCTTGGTGGGTCGGGGGGCTGATGTGCGAAGAAAGTGGGAGTCCGTGACGCGACGGGTTTCTGCAAGATATGGGATCAGAGTGGGCAGAGAGCGGTAGTGATGGGGCTGCTGCTTTGGTCTAAAATTGAAACAAATAAAAGAATACTGAAATGAAATGGCAGGTGGTGTGGTGTTAAACGCCTGTATGCAAATTCATACCTGGAATCTGCTGGTGGTGCGAGTGGCCTTTGTTTCACAGTGTAGCGTGGTGACTCCTGCACTTGTGATGATTCTTTTATAGGGCTAGAAGATCGGATAGGCCCTTTTGGAGAGATTGATCTCGGAGGAAGTTGACCTACACCACTGCTATTTAGCATTAGTGGTGGTGGTGGTGGTGAAGAAGGAGGCAGGACAATTGTTGTCCTTTTAGTTGATCCCCCATTCTTGCTTCCCTTCTTATTCCCTTTATTGCTACTACTAGATCCACCACCCTCTTTAACCTTACGGGGTGGTTTTGACGGGTGGGGTGATGACTGTGTTTGTGGTGGTGATGATGTGACCTTGGTGCTGTAACTTTTGTCTAATTTATTACCACTAGACTTCTTGGTAGAAGAACGCGCAGAAGAGGAGGAGGTGGTGGTGGTTGCAGTGAGTATCTCTTTGATCTTGGTGGCAGGCGAAGTTCGTAAAACGGAGACTTTGATTTGTGACGTTGTTATTGGTACTTGTTGTTGCGGGGGTGGTGTGGATCCTTTGGTACTACTACGTTTACTATTGTTATTGCTATTTAATTTGTTAGTGGTGGTTGTGGTTGTGGAGGTGGTGCTGGATTTGGAAGAACGAAGCGCATTTCCCATGAGTACTTTCTGCACAACAAATGGACTCTTGAGACTGGAATGGGTGGGAGCAACCAGGTCAGAATGAGCCTTTGAGAGTAGACGACCCTGTAACAGGCTAACTTTGGTGGGAGGAGTTCTATTCGGAGAGACTGAGCGACGGCAAGGAGGCAACCTGGACGTCGTCGTGGTCGTGGTAAAGCGGGATGGCTCAGCAGTGGACATTACGTGCAAAGGGGAGGAGGTGGTGGTGGTGGGTGCGGTGAGTTATTTTAAGGAAAAGTGTAATGGTTGTGATTTATGGTGGTATGGATGGATAGATGGTTTATTATTTATGGTTATGATTCAGAGGAAAACAACAGAATCAGCAGCGTGGGATAAATTCTCATGCAGCGTGGGAGACCACAGACAAACACTTGTTATTTCCGGTGACAGAAGAATGACTTAAAAACTGAAGTTTGGATGATGACACTGACCCTTTGAGGGTACGGGATAATACTAACACTGAGATAAGATGAGATGACGATGAATCACCACCATCATCACCTTCTTGGCCGAGATGTAGACCTAGACTGGAACAGAAGAGAGGGTTGTCCAGGGATCAAAGTAAGTAAAGAGAGACAGAGACGATGATGTTGAGAGCACCGGAAGTGCCACCACCACCACCATCAACACCATCAACATCTAATAAGCTAAAAACTGGACTAGACCCTACTACCTGCCTTGCCTACTACACTTACCCATGTACCTACCTGCCTAGATCTAGCTATGTAACTTATGTATGCGCCGGATGCCGTGATTGGATATGGGCGGAAATTATTATTATTATTCCATGGAGGACATATGTATGAAGGAAGGTTGCTTGTGTTGCTTGTTGCAAAAAAATAAATTGGCTCCTTTGGTAATCAAGAAGGTGTGGTGTCATTCAAACCGACCCAATCAATAATGGGTGGAGTGGAAGAGTTATAATACAAAACAGACACGGGTGCTCATCACATGGAATGTAGTGACAGAGAGATGAGCAATTAGCAATTTCCGGTCAGTCAGGTCACACAAACAAACAATACAACACAATACACAAACAAAGACAGAGCGATCTGATGTGACATGACATGACGACGTGTGCAAGGTAAGAATAAATTGGAGTGTGGAGTGGAAATGGACTAAAAAATAAAACATGCATCTCCACCACGCCACCACTAACAAATCATTAGGATGAAAATAACAATATCTAAGCAATCTCTAGTAGTGTGGGCCTCAATTCAATTACAACTATTTTTTTTTTAATTAATTAGGATTGATAATAACTATAAAATGCTTCAGCTCAATCTATAACCTTATCTTAGGATAAGGTAAGTTACATTCATGCATGCAAAATACTGATCTACTCTGCAGTGTGTAAACTTGAAAAGCCATTATTTATTTTCCAGATTCTAGATTTCGTACTAATATAAATATAAATATCATTATGTAGTATTTCACATTTGATTGGAATTTAATTGACTGACTGCATTGATTCTATTCATTATTTAGGGTGAGTGGTGGTGGGGGTGAGTATATATCTAATTAATAAGGGGTGGGGATTGGTGGGGGTGATGATTATTGGTTCCTTCCTTCTTCATAATATAATATACGTAACAAGTATTATTTGAATGAATGTATGCATTATTATGCATTATCAATATGGCATGCAGGATTGCGCTATATCACAGTAGTCAAAATAGTAGTAGAAGAAGTGGAGGAGGTGGTGTGACCTTATTTTTGAAGTGGAGTGAACTGGACTGGACAGCAGGTAGACCTTGTTTATGTGTGTATAATTATTACTCAATCCCTTTGGATAGTGACTGCTCCAACACGATGTCGTAGTCATCCAATGCTAGCAAGACTTGAATCAGATCACCCAACAATTCCGGAACACGGAGGAAGGAGTGGTCTTCATACATGGAACGAGTGATTTGCAGACGGGATAAGAGTGGAGGGAGACGGGGGAGGAGATGTTCCCTAGAAAAAGAGCAATTATTTAAGATTAGTGTGGTCGTTTGTATGGTGTAGGTAGTTAGCAATGGTTGGGTGTGGTTTGCTTGGTTGGTTAGTTACTAACCTCGCACAGAGACAAATGATTAACTGGAATCTCCCACTCTTTCCTAAGGTGTTGGCATGAGCATTGATTTTTCTGATGAGGTTGCAATAGCACCGCATCTCCGCACAGTTCTCGTCATCCTCATCTTGTTCGTCGTGGAGGAGACGAGACGCGAATATTTCACCGGCTTGCACTACAATCATGAGGAGAGAGAAGTATAACTAAATAAATGAATGCGGTGGGCGTTGGTGGAAGGGTGTTAATATAATTGGTTAATTAATCACTTACCAAAGTAGTCCCACAGATGAATATTTCTTCCAAATAATCGGTTCGATTTGAACCCGTAGGAAAATACTTGCTCTAGAGCAGCAACAAGACCAAATTCGCCGCAAAGGAGCACCGTCAAATTACGACCACGTTCACGGTCACTTTTGAAAAAGTATTTGACTATGGAGTTGACTGCGTTGCCTGGAAAGCAAATAACATTGAACATTGTTTGGTTATTACAGCCAGTCACAAACATAGGCACTAATGGTTTAAACATATGTACATCATACAGCTATGTATACATACCTAAGCATTCTTGTATCTCCCCAGGACTTTTAGAATTGTCATTACTTCTTGGCACGCTTGGACTCCGAGCACGAGGAGGTGGTGTTTCTGCGACCCGTTGCTCTTCCCCACTCCCACCATCAGCATGGTTCAAATGTTCTCCAACCAAAAGGCGCTCAGTTGAACCATCATCTACTTCACGACCTAACCAACGCCCACACGGGAATCTGGGGAATAAATCAAAGCAAAAGATTTAAAATAGAGGCACACATAATCTCAATAAGTAATTATACACCATACTCACTTGACGAGATGACCTGTGACCTCATTCCGAATTAAAACATACTCTACCAACCATTTAGGTGAGAGGCCGCTGTTATCATGGCCAATATGCATGTTGGTTAGGAGGCCTAAGTTCTTGGCCTGCATGAAAATTTATAACATTATAATTAACCACACTCCACTCAATTACCAATCACCCACACCTCCTAATTAATTATAATAAGCTATTGAATTAAATAATTGTAAGCGGACTTACTTGGAACACAAACTCTAGGCTGTTCTTGGGCAGGTGTAACTTTGGCGTTTCTCCCAACGTACCAGACACCGAAATCCATACGTTGGCAGAAGTTGAAGAAATATTGAAGCGTTTTGAAGGGTAGATTAGGACTCGGTAGGGGAGGACTGCATAAAGGATCGATCAAAGTTAGGCTTTGTAAAGGAAGGGTACATCCGAAATGTATGCCATATGTTTATTAACTCAAACTTACCAATGTTAAGATAGCTATTGGTAAAGCAGTAGTAATCCGCTGCATTAAGAGTGAGCAAGTGATACAAGAATTGTTCCCTTTCATCCTCACTTCGCAAGAAAGCAGTTCGCTTATAGAATCCACGGAGAAGTTCGTCATCCGCTAAAAGTCCACGTAAATGTTTGGACAGGACTTTCTTCTCCAGGGAGAGTCGCACCCAGGCACGTGCATACCCGATTTCCGTCTTTATTTCTGAAATGCTTTGTACATTTCTAAGAAAAAAAAACGGAATAACATTGGTGCAAATTAAGTAAGGTATGCAACAACTTTGTACTTACTGCATATCAAAAGCAATCGAAACCGGAAGTGGTGATAGTGTAGGCAGTTGATAATACGTGGAAGAAGGCCCTCGTGCAGCCTGTCTCCTGCGCTGTGGTGATGGGAGCGTAGTTGTAGGAGTGGTAGGTGTTGTTGGGGTGGATGGGGTGGTTGTAGCGCTGGATGAATTCAGGTTGAGTTCCGATGCCATGGCGGAGAGGTCTGGAATAACAATTCAAAAAGTATTATATAGTGATACTGATATTGTTGTAGTAGCAACAACAATGAAATAAGCAAACAATACGCAAAAATTGAGGGTGGCAAAGAAAACTAGTAATAAAACAAGCAGTAATTAATAAATATGGATGGATGATGAATCCGTTTTTACTGTCAAGTCGTTTGCGTAGAATACACCAGGCCAAGGCTGCATTTATTGTTGCGAGGGCAAAGAACATTGCATTTTATTTGAAGGACAGGAAGCATTGATTTATGTGATCGATGATTGCGATAATGGCAGTTTATTTATTTATTTATTTATTTGTACATACCTGGAGTCAGTAGTTGTGGGTCAATCGGTTTGCTGGAATCTTTACAAGCTTCAGATTCGTGAAAGTTGGTCAGATAATTCCAAAGGGGAGATCGACCCTGCATTTGAAAAAAATTAACAACACGTGTAAAAATAATTATACCTATATTTATTTAACAGTGTAACAATTAATTACCTTTCCCTTGACGTGAAGTCCATGCGCCCACGCTCGCTAATGAAAAAAACGCACTTTAAATGAACTAATGAAGATTGACATTTGATGCAAAAGTTGGTCATTTCATACCTCAAGAAGATCACATAACGACGCAACCAGCGTATTTTCCTCCACACCGAGCAGCGTAACTTCACCATGACCAAGAGCAACCGCTTCTGATCCCATCTTCTCAACCAGCATTCGCTTCGTTTTGGTTTTGAACTCCTATAAAATAATTAAATGCTAGGAATGAGAAGAAATACGAGAAAAGAAGAGAGATTACAGTTACACACGAGATCAAGCAGCTTGGATTTGCAGTAATTTGCCTCTCCACCAAACCAAAGCTGGACATATTAAGTATAACAAACAGCACAATACTAGTACAACGTAAAGAACAAAAAATACCAACCAATCAAATCAATAAGCAATAATAATCATGCACCTTGAGCAGTCCTTCACCAAACACGGTGTGGAAGGCGGAGACGGAGGAGGTCGCATGCGGGACCTATATAATGATGTAGTAGTAGTAGTTTCAGTATAAGCGAGATTCAATTCACTGTTTTTGTTACTACTTAATAAATAATAATAATATTATTGCACTAATTTAAATAAATAATTTAATTAATTAATTAAATAAGTGTCCATTGGGGATTGCATGCAAAATTATGGTGTTGTTTGTATCCTTCCTTATTTTTACGGGTAAGGGTGTGTGTGATATTATGCATTCTCTTACTTGGAGCAACTGCTTAACGAACTCCCAATTCGCCTGGGCCACAGATGAAGGGCTCGAAGTACTTTGTTTTGGTTGAAACACACTTCGTAAAGATGGGTCGGTGGTGACGGTGGAATTATCTGAAGTTGTGGTTGTATTGGAGGAGGTGGTGTTGGTCGATATGATACTCATTTCACGACGAAGGAGCTTCAAGTTTCTACAGAGATACAATAGCATTATTGTGAATTGATTACTGCAAATTCTTTACATACTTACCTCGTATCTTTTGGGCCACAGTTGAGATAGCGTGAATTCAATGAGGGGAAAACATCTTGATAAGCGGGGATTTGTATTTCTGGTAGAATTTCACGTACTGGTGGTGCTATAAAGTCGGGGCGGAGGAATTTTGCCGTTAATTCCTTGATGGATTCTTTAATAGAGAGACAAGGCTCGTAGGACGGTGTTCGGACTAAACTCTCTCCAAACTGGTCCCTTTTTTGCAACAATACAAGAATAATTTAAAGCATGGTATAGTGTAAGTTGGGCCATTGAATTATAAATATAAATACCTTAAGACTTTAATGCGTCCCTCAAACACGACAAGATTCGGTTCTAGATCACAGTCACCCCCCAACGAGGCAATTTTACGGTCAATGAGTGAAGCAAACATTTGCGTTTCAATAAATCTTGAGAGGAATGGTAAATTCTGGTCAGGTTGATCTGAAAGAAATGTTGCTTTGTCGAAATTGTGTACAAATTGGCGACCATTAGATTCCTGCAATGCAAATTATTATTAGCAAGCTATACCAAAAGATCTCAAAATTGCGAATAAATTCAAAGGAATAACGTATTACATACTTCATTAGGTTGGCTGAGAAAATGGTCATATGATGCAAACATGTGCACAAACCGATTCGCAAATATTTCCCTGTAAATATTTCATAATATTAATAAGTCTAGATGAGTATAGAATGAAGTATAAATAATATTACCGTATGGCAGCATTGAGTTTGACATTTTTTAAGTATATTTCATCCAATCTGGCAGTTGAGTTGGCAGGATCGTCACCGCCATCCACACCTCCGCTTCCACCACCCATCACACCCCCAACCCAAGGAAGTAGTGGTATTGTTGCCGTTGTAGGTGGTATGGTTAGATTTTCTCCACCACCACCACCACTGCTTTTATGATTATGTGAATGTTTTGGAGGTCGGATCATTGTTGTATATGCTGCATGATACGAGGCAGACATGGATGACCCATTCATGGAACCATCTTCATTGGACGACATGCCGGAATCGGAGTCATGAGACCAGGAATTTTTTCGAGGTCTGGATCGTCTCACGCGGAATGGGGATCCTGTTATGGAAGTGGGGGTGGCCGTGGTGGTAGAGTTAAGAGTAGACGTGGAACCCTTATTCAGGTTGCCCAATGGGATGGAATGCTGCCGTAAAACTTTTTCCAGTTCTAAGACGAGGTCACTCCTATGTGGAAAATTAGGCAGATCTTCCGGCACACCCAATTTGTTTCGGTCAATGTCCACAAAGCAGAGATTAGCTTCACAGGAAGGGAGATGTTGCGGAGTGGTGTCGCAAACAGCATGAAGGCCCATCTATGCGTTAGATTAAAAAAGGTGAGCCCTTGGAAAATAATTATGAAAATTAAAATAATTTCTTACAATGTAGGGAACCGGTGCATCCAGAAAGTGGTGTAGGGTGGACGGTAAGATGGGTACGTAGACATGCTAAATATATAATAATAATAAGAGGATGGGTTAGTTCTTACTGAAGGCGATGATGATAAGTAAGGCAAGATAAGATAAGCATGCCCCAATAATTAATACCTGCCAGGCGAATGGAAATAACAGCGCCGTCACCGTCTCCGCAACCAACATCAAGCGATACAAATCTGGGAGGGAGAAATCAAGAGAAAGCAGTAGTAGAAAAAATAGTGGTAATAGTAGTGACAGTTGGTAGTAAGGTGTGTATTGATTGCGTTGGGTTTAAAAGGGTGGGCCCTTAAAGGAATGATGTAAAATAATCGAGGGAACATGGTATTGCTTACCTCTCGAATAAAGGAGAACCTGATTTTCCAATAGGACACAAGTAAACAGTTGAAGGAACGAGTCCAGATCTAAAAGACGAAATAAGTCTCCCATAAAATAGTCACACAAGGGAAGTTGATTGTTCGGATTAGGATTGAGACAAGTGAGCGGTTCTCCCCATAAAGTTGTAAGACGAAGCGATCCCCCGGGTGGTGGGAGTGGCACATGGTATAGGAGATGATATATTGCTGATTCGAGCGAAGGTTCAGGATCAGATGATGATACCGATATTGAAGAACTTGTTGTGGCCCTACGAAAACACGCCGTCAAAAATGTATGGGGTGCTTGGACAAAGGGGAGGGGACAGATGAGTGCTATTGATTTCGAAACAAATAACCGATCTTTCGTAGCATCGTAAAAACTCTGTGACAAAAGTGAACCGGGTTGTTTGTGCGCTGCAAGTTTAAAGTGACGTGGTAGGGAACGAGTATTCGGACCGTCGCAAGGGTCACAGCAATCCGTGTCGGGGAGAAGGTGTGGTGCCAGACGACCTTTGGCAGAACGCATTTTTCTTGATTGAGCTGATCGTTGGCGGTGATAGTTTTTGGCGGAAGATAATTCTGTCAGATGCATGGCCTAGTAGAAAATATTAATCTTATTTACATTTAACTTATTGATGCTAGCTTTAAAAATACCTGCAGAGTGAGTATGGCTTGTGTCACATGGCTAGAGCGTAGTGGCTCATAGAATACGAGTGAGAATCCGTAAGCTCTTGATCCATCTTCTCGCGTGATAACAAAGGGATGAAAGTACGCTGTCAAATCTTGCTTCTGTGTTCGGAAAAGGAGACCATCCGGAAGGCAGAGGTTTCGAACAGCGTCCCCATCTAAAAAAGATAGCAACGTCAGTCTCTCATTCAAATTGACCGTGCTAATTTAGCCATACCGAACGGATTCCAGGGCACAGATTCAGGATAATGCGCCAATATTTTAGGCTTGTATGACCTCTCCAGTGGGGCGCAAGTGGGCAGTTCCCCTGCAAAAAACAGCACACATATATTATATTTGAATTCGAGTTATTCTAGAGACGAGGCAATAATAAAAATAATAAAAATAAATGTTAATTACTTGTCCCATCCACATCAACGGTCGACTGAACTTCCAACCCGGCCCCATCATCTAGTCCACAAACGACAAAATAGTCGCAGAATCGTGACATGACTTCCGATTTAAGGGATGACATTGCTGCGCGACGCCTTGTATTTTTGCGCACGTACAATTCCTTTGGTCGCTCCCCCCGTGCGACCGTAGCACTTACCAACAAACAGCGCTACTGCACGTCCCTTTTCCCATCATTAATTGACTCCAGATAAGATAAGATAAGTAATATAAAGAAGAAAGGAAGAGGAAATACGAAGATGAGTTGCAGCTGATAAATGAGACATGTCTTCTAATCCGGCGAGCCAAACATACAAACTTGGCAACCATATTCATAATATGGCGTGTATTCATGCTTGAGTGGGGGATATTTGCTGGGGATGAATTAGAAACATTTTAAACATGAAAATCTACAGTTAATTTTCAATAATACTCTGATACGTAACACTTATCAACTTCTTATCAAAGACTCTGCTAACTTTGTACTACTGATCGCCAAGCAAGAGAATCTATGAGATGATGGTTGAATTATAAAGGAGGCTATTATTGTTGAGGTTATGCGCAGTGAGAGTCGCAACGTGCCCCATTTCAAAGGCGGGAAATAAACCATCCGGCCCCTTGTAATAATGTTAGCATGTTGTTGAGGATAAAACAAATTGGGATGAAATCGGGAAGGCTTTAATAATACCTTATCTGACCCCACCCACCTGACTTGACCTTATCTGACCTTATCTGAGTGTTGACATAATAATATGGAAGAGGTGGACAAAGAGGGAGTGGTGGTGGGTGGTTCCTCCTCCACCTCGCAGGTGAGAAATCTAACCTAATATTTGAGGTGATCATGGGCATGACCATAAACTAACGTTTTGATGAACGTTACGTTTCAGGAACCGATGGGGAGCATAGGACCAGAGTGTACGGAGTTGAAGGTCGCATACGACACTTGTTTTAATGCCTGGTTTGCCGACAAGTTTTTAAAAGGACATCCGGGTCTGGACTCTTGCGACACACTTTTATCCGCGTATACTGCTTGTGTCAAGGTCAAGGTTCAATTTAATTTATTAATTAATTATTTAGATCATCATCATGTTAAATTGGAGTGTATAACTTGATTGTTTAGAAAGCCCTTAAAACTCGCCACGTGGATTTAGAAGAAATAGCACAGGGACATTTAGGAACGGACAGAGAACGCAATAAACCTACATAATAAAAATAATAATAGTATTAATTAATTCCATATCAATGAATTAAAAGTAATCAGTGATTATTACTATATACATAATTAGTAATTACGACGCAATTAGTCAGTCCTCGTCAATTAGGATAATATAGCTATATAACGTTTATTTATGTATTGTCGCCTTTTTCTTTCTTGTTACATAAACATGTTGCATAATATGTCCTTATTATTTTACAGTAATTTTGTTATAAAATAATCAATGTATTATTAATTAATCAATTAATAATGTTTCTTTTCATTCCTCTGTGGTGTGTGTGTAGCAAGAATAAAATATTAGATTAAAATATATAACTATTATTTAACACAGGGACTAACAGTCTTGTTTATTCTTCTTCATTGCGTGGATGTATGTATGTATTGTTGATTGACCTACTGTTGGGTGGGTATGAGTGGTCTGCCCACCCTTAACTTATTACCAGAAGATATAGATCCCACCGGTAACTCTTCTAAATTGTTAGGCCCTTCATACACCAAGACAATTGTTGAACCCAGATTAAATTCACCAAACGCTTGTCCCTTTTCTAACTTGAGCTTTAATTTCTGATCCATCCAAGGACTTCCTGGAGCACCACTTCTACTCCAATTATTCGTACTAAGCTTAGGATCCTGATAAACCCTTATGGAACCAACATTAGTAGCACCAACCGCAGTCATGGAGAAGAATCCATGCTCCCACTCCCCCACATAAACTGCTCTCTCATTCAGCGTGAACAGACCGGAAATGGCTTTCGTCATGCGGGGATTGACGCTGAGCAATTCTCCTGAAAAGTGTCTTCGTGTCTTAACCACCCATTCGACTGGTGAATGGAAACGGTGATAATCTCCTGGCGCTAGATAAATAACAGCAGTGTAGAGTCTATGTGTGTCTGGATGTTTGAGCAGAGATGTTGAATATTTTAAAGGGTCGGGATCCGGTGGACTCGTCCAAGTTGAAGGGTCAGAGGTAAAGGTGTTTGGTCCTAGGAAGGCGGCAAGGGAGTACGCGACACCTTTGACTTGTTCTATCATTCCAGAGGAAGAGGAAAGAGGACCGGAATGGAGAAGGGTCCCATCCGCGGGGGAAACTATAGTGGATTTAGGACAAATTGGTCTAACTCCAGGTTTTAGGCTACGACGGAAGAATTCTCCGAGATTTGAATATGCTGAAAGATCGGAGATTTCAGCTTCGGCTAGTTCACAGTTGAATGTGGTGGAGTACCAGGTTAAAAAAGGAACACGAGCCCAGGTTGGGAGAGGAACAGAATTTATAAAGCCCCAGGTTCTTGAAATGGTACGTAATGGGAGGAGGCGGTACATGGATATCTGTAATAGAGAGAATATTTAAGCGTATGGTTTATAAGTTGCTTAAATTTGAAGTGTACTGTACTACACTACCTACCTCCCAGTGCCGTAAAGGATGTGCAGGATCTCTAAACCGTCTCAATTCCACCGTCGTAAAAATGGCAGCAAGAGGGACTGGGGTCCACATAAGAGCCGTAATTGACCATGGTCGGCGTCGTCGTGATTCTTTCTTCTTTTCCTTTTCTCCATCTTCCTCCTTCTCCCCTTCCTCCCATTCTGGCGAAGGTTTGCGAACGGAAGGGTGTGATTTCTTCTGGTATTGTTGTTGTTGATCTTCTTCCACATCCCAATCAACCGGTCGACCTGAGA
Organism: Folsomia fimetaria; assembly: GCA_034695645.1. Taxonomy (NCBI): domain Eukaryota; kingdom Metazoa; phylum Arthropoda; class Collembola; order Entomobryomorpha; family Isotomidae; genus Folsomia; species Folsomia fimetaria. The sequence continues at coordinate 2,042 of JAQFZJ010000235.1, read as the reverse complement.
AGAAGAGATGAGTGGATTTTGAGGGAATTGAAATTGACAACCACCACCCCCACCCAGACGCAAACAATATTAATTGTCGAAGCTGTGAGATGAGTAAGAGTAAAGTGCGGATAAGAATCCACATGATTCTGGTGGGTGTAGTGGTGATCATATTTGTGGAAAATAACAACATGATCAACACACAACTTATTTAAAAAATGAAAGTTTTTAGTTCTGAGTTTGTCAGTCTATCTATCTCGGCATCTATTCCCTTCTCGCGATGCCAATGTTATGTCGTCCAGTAGTATCGTCGTTCCCAAACGAAAAGAAAAATAATATGTTGGTTGAACCACCAGGATTAGATTTGATGAGAGAAGAGGGTGAAGAGGGTGAGGGTGAAATAGAGAATTAAAAAGAGACAAGGTTAACCAAATTATTAATAATAACAACTGAGCAGAGCAGAGTACATAGTGCAACAAAACTGCATAAAAAAAGAGTTTGTAACTAAACTAAAGCCATGTCATCTTCTTTTATTCTTCTTCAGACTCCTTCTTCTTCTTACTCATCATCTTGTTGTTGTCTTATCTTATCCAGACCACCAAAACCACCACCATTACCAACTACAACCACCACCACCACACCATCACTATTTTAATAGGCAGATGCAGAGGTCGCCAGGTCAGGATCCCGGATCTGCGTGTATCTACTGTCTTATATCTGCTGTTCTTCATTATTAATTACATTCGTCATTCATTGACACAAATATAATCCTTTTCTCTGTCGTCAACACCTCACCCTCGTCACCATTACCCTATCCTGATTAATCCTCCTCCCTCTTCCACTCCTCCCCTCATCATCATCGTCTTTATTATTATTATTATTATTGATTCATGATAGCATTTGATGAATTGACTGACACCATTTACTGTATATTATTTAATTATATGTTACGCCTAATTTACTTTACTTACGCTCAGGTTGTGTCTGTGGTGCATATCGGGGGTGGCCCGTACTGGTAGCAGCGGAATAAAACCCCCTCCTGTAAAAGTATTGATGATTTTCATTGAATTTCGACCAAAATCATGATGCTAATAATAATGTATGATTGATTGATTGATAAAAGTGTATAATAATAATAATAAGAAATTGATGATATGAAAGAGAGACTAACAACCTCCACCTCGTCGTCACCCATAACAATACCCTTAAGGGAGGTCTACTACTACTGCTTCTACTCCTTAAGAAAAGAAGGTCCAAGATTCCTTTCTGCAATGACATCACACGGATCACAAAGAGGAATGGGAGGAGATGCTAATTGCAAATTAAATTAAATCTGATGATGATATTATCAAATCAGATGATGAGAACAGCAGGCACCTGATTTGTGTGCAGTGCACAACCATGTGCTCAAGAACCACCACCATCACTTATTGCACGCTCATTGACTTTCACCTTGCCTTCCTTTGCTCTTGCTGATGCCCTTGCGTTTGACTTTCACCATGCACAATACAACCCCACCCCCACCACAGGCCTAACCACTCCCCCAGATTGATTACTATGAATAATGTGAGGAATAATACAATATATGTTAATGTAATGTGGTGGGTGGAAATTGCATGGTTAGATGAATTAAATATGTTTCATACATTTCATACATATGTTAAAATACATACATGTCAAAAACTATTCAGATTGATTTAATTCCACTGCTTTTAAATGAATATCGAGGTTTTTTGTATTATTGCTGGTTTGTAAGATTATAATTATAATTTTACCATTCCCAGAATTTAGATAAGAATAAAAGAATATATATGGATTACTACAATATTTCTATAATTGTACACAAAACAGCAGGAGAGGTATTATTACTCCAACGCTGATTGATGTTAACCATGCATTTCACTCTGTATAAGGTATACATAATCTAACTAGGTATCCTTTTTCTATGCCATTCGAGTTGAGCATTGCCACCTATCACGTTTTGTGGCCCATGTCCGATTTGTCCGACAAAGTGTCTTCCGTTTTTTGTAAAACTCACTTTTGGCGCCACAGCCAGAGGTCAA
>JAQFZJ010000234.1:0-42506 GCA_034695645.1 Folsomia fimetaria | reverse complement strand
ACGATGAACCATTAGGGGGAGGGAGGGGTCAAATTTTGGACAAAATCGGTCCACGTGGTTTTTGAACGTTCCCTTATATAAATGAATGGCAGACCACAGAGCCGGTTAAAATCTAATAAAAGTATCTTTCTTTCTCTATTTTATTTTATTGATTTCAGAAGGTGGATAAGGTAATAAAATTTGGAGACAAAATAATGAAATGATCTGATAACTATTCATCCATTCTTTTGAAAACAGCACTTACATCCATTCATTCATTTCTCAATTAATCAAGTTTGTTAAAAAATTAAACAAATCTGTGAGCTTGATTTCATTTTGTTCTACTGCATTGATTGATGAAATGAAGGGTTTTTTGAGGAAAATAGGGAACGGGGGAATGTGAGACGAGTGAATTTGGAGATGGCGCTCCTCTCGTCACAATAGATTTGGCGAGTACAAAACCACCACCACCGCTGCTGCTGCTGCTGCTTAGCTTTGATGCCGATAAAGAGGAAGACAGGAGTGGACTGGAGCAATAGACTGTGCACTGCACATTTGTATACACAATTTCTTTTTTGACACATTTACACGAACGACCCGATTCGGAGATTTTAAAATATTATTATTAAGGGAGGTTGCATCCGATAAGCAAGGAGGATAAGCCTGCTGCTGGTAGTTACTTTATTGTCAAGTTGTAGGGTAAACGTACACGTAAAACTGATTGAATTGAGATGAGGGAATATAAGATTGTCGTTTTGGGGAGTGGAGGAGTTGGAAAATCAGCCCTTACTGTTCAGTTTGTTCAAGGAATATTCGTCGAAAAGTATGACCCCACTATTGAGGACAGTTATAGGAAGCAAGTTGAGGTGGATGGGCAACAATGCATGTTAGAAATTCTGGACACTGCGGGCACGGTGAGTTGAGTTTTGAGAACAGAGTCTGTTCAATAGATAAGATAATTTTGATATGATTGAATATGGATTTAATTTGTTTTTTGTATGTCTTGATTAGGAACAATTCACTGCCATGAGGGACCTGTATATGAAAAATGGTCAGGGATTTGTCTTAGTTTATTCAATTACAGCCCAATCCACATTTAATGACCTTCAAGATCTAAGGGAACAAATTCTTAGAGTCAAGGTAATTAGTGATGATGAGGAAGTTTAAGGAAGTATGTAGCAAGTATTGGGTTTAAAATGTGTTTTATTTAATGTAATGCAGGATACGGACAACGTCCCAATGGTATTAGTAGGTAGGTGCAAATGAATTATATGGTGCTTGTTTTTTATAGAATATAATTTAAGGACAACCGTACAACTGTAGCCGTAATGAATTTTAAAATAATTGCGAATGGTTACCTAATGTATCTATTTTTGCAGGTAATAAATGCGATTTGGAGGACGAACGTGTGGTAAGTTGACGGAAATAGAGTTAGGGTGTGGTGAGTCACATTGTGACACATCACTGCTATATTTTTTATTGGTGTGTATTCATTATTTACGAATTCACATTGTTTTTATAGGTCGGCAAAGATCAAGGGTCCACTCTAGCTCACCAATTTGGGTGCACCTTCCTGGAATCCTCAGCTAAGGCCAAAATCAATGTTAACGATGTAAGTTCTTAGCAAATTTGTATCTAGCTAAGTGTATTACATGTGGATATTCATTGCGTATTTTGAATTGTAGATATTTTACGACTTAGTGCAACAAATTAATAAGATTTCTCCAGCGACGAAGCAGAAAAAGCCAAAATCAGGGAGCAAATGTATCCTGCTGTAGTGACTAGTCCGAATCATAACTAAGCAAATGCTGTCACCTTGCACCAATCCAAACCTTAATCAATATCTTATTACTACTCCTTATAAAGTGAATGCTATAACTTCAACTGAGCGAAGTGGATAACTGAGGACATTCAAAAATTTAATTTTCCACTTTTTCACCTATTTGCATAAGTTAGCAATTGTTTTCCATATTATATTATATGAGATAAATAAGCTTATATTCATTTAAAATTTATGTTCATTAGTTGCTCATATTAAGTTCTACCTTGAAGTATTTAATTTTAGAATTTGTAAGAGAGTTAGACTACGATGATAGTATAGCTGCAGAGAATGAACTAAATCTAGAACATAAATAAACGCTATTACAGTACAATCAATCCTCAACACTTTGGTTGGTGGTAAATTATTGTCACTTATTTTTCTACAATCTACACCTTCAAGTTAATCTAAATCCTTGTTGTTGGAGGAGCAATTGTAGTCGTGAAAGTGGAATTACTGGTCTGATTGGGTTTAGCACAAGTACACACGCAATCACATTTTGCACCCCCTCGTTCTGTCTGATAAGTTCTCCTTGAAGGGGTTCCAGAACTCGGACCACTTACCGTTGGAGACGAAATTCTTGTGATGTTCTGCTTTTATAAAACAAATCAAAATGAAAATTCAAGAATACTTTCACTTGAACTTTCACTCATACTTACTTTCATTTCAGGTGCTGGTACTGAAGTACCAGTTTCACCAGGCACTCGTCGTTTCAATTCGTTGTCTTGGTCAGTCATATGTGTGGAGTTGTTCGAGATCATTGGCGTAGTCATACAGGGATTTTCAATCTTTTTCTTCTTCAAAGCCGTAATATTTCCCATTATTCCCAACACAACTTTGTCAATCAAAGCGTAATCTCCCACATTTGGAGTGCTGACTTCAGCAGTGAACTTAAGGAGATGAAATAATAGAATGGGTTTAGTTTGATTGTGATTGCATTGCATGCATTTTTACGAGTATTACCGTATTACGAAGTCCAACATTTAAAATGGCATCACACCAAGATTTCCCATCTGACCAGAAACGTCCAACCACTTCATCGTTAGAAGATTTAAAGATGACTTCCACATTTGGATGAGCCAGGAATGTGACCCAAGCTTGGGCAAAGAGCAAGTGACTCATGGAATAAGACATGTTCCACTTGTTCCTTCCCTCTGGCTCATGCTTGATAAGCCAAATCCCTTCTCTTTCAAATTCTCCGGTTGTACTCAATGTGGCGTCGTTGGTGTTTATGGGACCAGGCTGCAACAAAATCGGGGGTCTGAGTTCCTTGATACTTGAGCTTGAACTGGAATTGGCGTATGTGTAATTTCCATCAAACTTCCAACGCCTAGTTTGTGTATGAGTGTCCAATACGGAATCAAATGAATATCCTGATTTAAGAAAATTTGCCAAAACGAGGATCAACACCAGTTTCGGTACACTCATTTTTAAAAATCTGTGGAATTACAGCCAATACAAAGAGATACTTATTTAAATGAAAGTTTGCTTGAAACTGTGACCAGCTTCCGTGGACTTATGTAGATTTTATTCAGTTTAAAAAATAAATGTAAATGAATGGAAAGATTCATGTGAATGAGAAAGCATGCATTCTTGAATACATAGATGAAGATGACTAATAATAATTTATTCTGTAAATGTCTGAATTATTTTCATGCCATTGAAAATTACGATTGCTCAGCAATGTTCTCATTTAGTGATGTATATGTGACCATCATAATCTGTAAATGAAAGAGAACGTCAGATAACACGAGGCTCCTGATTTATTCGATTCAATTGCATTTTATGAGCAATAAACAACATATTTAAGTATACATTATATAAAGCCAGACAAATGAGGTATTGATGATGTTGCTCTTTTTTTATTACGCCGGCAGGTCACCACCTCTTAAATATAAATGGTTCAAGACAACAACCTTTGCAGCATTTGAACACGACAATAAACTGTTGACAATGATATTCACTTCAAATTAGTCATGTAATTTATATTTAACCAATTTCAGAAGACTGGAACAATTGTTGCAAATTCAAGGAATTATAAACTCTAATTATAATATAAGACAAGGTTAATGCAATACATTTCACTAATTCAACATACATACACAGCAAAAATAATAAAATTTAATCTTGTTCATAAGGCCCTTGTGAACTATCCTCAGTAATGAAATCTCCACCACCCCCAATGTCATCATCCTGACCATCGTCCACACCAGACTCTTTGTTTAAGGCGTCCTCCCCAATTTCCGATCCTGCTGCTCCTGGTGAACTATCCCCAGCAGAAGATATCGATCCACTTGAACGAAATTGTAAATTTTCTTTCTTAGACGGAGGCTTTCTTGACACGGTATTTAACTTCATTTCTAAAATGAGTCTGTGCATATTAGATTTCTTCTGCATATCCACAATGCTCTTGGCAAAAGATTTTTTCAGCACGTCCCGTTCTCGCTGTGCTAACTCTGCTCTTTGCACAAGTGTCTCATTTTGAATTTCTAAAACACGAGAGTATTTATCGAATTGCTTTAGTCTCTTGTTTCGCTGTTCTAATTGACGTCTAATTTCAAGTGCACATCTTTTATCTTCTTGAAGGACACGTTCAACTTCCTCCTTCCCTTGGAGAATTGATTCTTCCAAGCCCTTGATTTGTTTTCGACCCTTCGTCACCTCAAATCCAAGTTCCTGCTCCTTCACCTGAAGTCGAGCAAGTTCTTCCTGCAGACCAGAAATGACGGCGAAATTGTTGGCAGTGATTTCATTGAAGTAATCTTTCATGTCTGTGAGAGAAAATATTTTCATTTTCATTTCGTTTTACCATGTGTTTTTATCCAAGGCATTCAAACCCTAGTCATTTTATGTGTGATATTAAATAATTAGAATCATTATCACTTACCTTTTATTTGACGTTGATGAAGGTCCATAAGCTGAGAAATGTGTTCGGATTTTTCTTGATGCGTTCTTTGAATTTCTACAGCTTCATGAAGTTCTTGCGTCTTTTCGCGTTCATGTAACATTCTTTCAAAAGTGGAATCTATTCGGCGAAGCTCTGCACAAAAATCCGCTTTCAGTTTGGACACGTTCTCAGCATTTTCCAATTGTAGTTGTCTCATAATTGCGTAGATTGAGGTTTGGCTTTTTGAAATTTGACGATTTTTTCCATCAATAGTTTCACGAGTAGTTTGCAGTACGGAAGATGTAGAATCTTGTAATGATTTCATTTGTTGCAAGCTCTGCAGGCGTACTTCTGCTACGCGACGGGATTGTTCTGTCATGAGAAATCTAAGCTTTTGCTTGTACACATGCATTTCTGTTTCGCGTTCTTTTTCAGTCTAAAAAAAACAAAACTTTAAAATCAAACATTTTATGTTGACTATTGAATGATTTCGTACATCGTCCATTCGAACGTCCGCTAGACGCATATCGCTCTTAGCTGCGGCAAGTTGTTCCAAAGTGATGTGCCACAAAGAGTACAGCTTCTCCCTTTCCAACATAAAGAAATTTCTCTCTTCCCGTTCCCTGTTTAACTCCATCTGAAATTTTGTTATATTTTGTACAACTGTAATTTTATCTTATCTGATTATACAACTTTGCATGATTTGTTTAAAAAGTGTGACCATTTACCTGCATCCGCTTCACATGCCCCATGAGTTGCTCCCTCGTCATTTCATTCGTGGCGACCCCATCAATAATCTTCGCTCCTTTCTTGCTTGGCTTCTTTTTAGGCATTTTTATAGGTCACTTGACTAGGTCACTTCTTTTGAAAATTTTTTTTGACAGGGTCCACTTATGTGTTTGCTTAATTTGCCACTTAATTGGGATAACTATTCAATTTTAACAATTATGTAATCTTTATGATTCAAATAATACTTTCACACATAAAATTTTGAGGGATTGATGCATTTTTTGTTTGATCGATAATAAGTATGACTTTTGATTTGGAATGGATTATGTTGGATGTCGTATGTTGTTGAAGTTTGTTAGTCGCTTGCTGTAACCTGGCGACAGTTGTAACGGGTAAACTGCAGCATTTAAATTTCCCATTGGTGTTGCATTTAAATCAAAAACTTATCTTCATCAATGTATGAAATTATTTTGTTTTATTATATTATGTTTTAATCTATCTCAAGTTTCAGGTTCAATACGTATATTTAGAAAGAGTTATGGTTTAAATTGATCCGGCCGATACTCATTTATGACTTATCTTTAATTTAAATATTATAAATGAAGAGGTCTGATTTTGTTCAGAAACACCAGAAGTGGAGATGCATATATTGATCCTGTACATAGAAAAGAAAGTCACATTCACGTGGCTGAAAATCTGAGAAGAGAAAATGTTGGAATATTCATCACCGGAGAAAGCAACTCTGGATAGTAATTTGAATTTACAATAAAATATCAACATCAATTATATCTGAATCTGTTTTATCTAAAATTATGAAAAAGCATCAATTCAAATTATTGCCTATTATTCTACGCTATTTCATATGGAATAAATACACAACCATTTTGTCTTTGAATTGAAAAACAAAATTGAAAGCCGAAAGTCAAATATTTCCTGTACGTTTTGTACATATGATAGATTTTGGTAGAGTTTCTATGTATTTTCCCATTTCATCTATTTTTCCCAACAAACCATAAATGATTTTTATCCCCGTTTGCAACTTTCCAATAATATGGGAGAATAATCCGATTTGGTGACCTCAATCTGTGCGCACCTACCTAACCAACCTACACTCAAAAGCCAAAAGACTACTCGACTCGTACATAGCAATTGGCAACATTTACATCATCACCCTCTTTCTCCTATCCCGCATAGCATTAAAGAGAACAAAACGATTGTCTCATACATACAAGTCATACAGGAATAGAATAGACGAGAGAAGAAAGAAGAAGAGCAAATATGAACTCGCGAATTCCGTCCACGTCGTTCCTTTGCCAAGTCGGAACTTCACGGATTCCTCCCCCCACCAACTATAACAATTGGATCATATTAACGACCACACCGCACAACTCTTCTCACTCAGACGTCCATTCGTTTCGTTGTCTTCATGCAAACTGACATTGGCGAAATTCCTTCTTTACCATCATCTCCTACTTGGTAGAATATTATGTCATCCTCACATTTTGTAATGAACACAAGCCTCCAACTGTGTTTCTGCTCATTAAAATCAGTGGGGAAGATATGCGTTCGTGTCTTCGTGCTCGTAAAAGTATAAGCATTCCTTTCCTCGTGTGCTCGTAATGCAGACTATGTGGGAGACCCTCCTTAACTTTTTAGATGGAAGGGAATCCAAGCAGGAGGAGGATGCTGAGTGAGCAGAGTGAAAGTGTAGAAGAGAGAGTTGCAAACGATCCACAAAGTAGATTGCAAACTCCAGAGAACTCAAGCCAACCAACCAACCAACCAACCAACCAACCAACCAACAAGCAAAGCAACTCTCTTTCTCTCCTGGATGAATTTTCTGCTGCTGGGTTGGATGGAAGGAATCCACCTCAAACCTTTGCTTGCTGGTTGGATTGGCTGCTAAATTGTGCCACTACAGCAACCATGGAGGATGCTGGATGGATGGAGACACAGACAGAGAGACAGTGGAGAAATCTGCTCACAGCTACTTTGCTTTTACTTTACTTTAGTGTACTTTACTTTCCCCAACCAACCAAATGTTCCATTCTGTTTCAATTCCACTCCACATTTTGTAAGCTCACTTTCTCCACTTTTGCACAGGGATGAGAGGCTCAAAAACACTCTACTTTAAAATTATTCTGTTCTGTCCAATGTTTATTAAACCGTTCATGCATTACTATGTACAAATTCGTACAAAATCGTGATCTATTTTGAGACGCCTTCAAACAAATCATCAATGCTGTTCTGCTATCAGAACAATCACAGTACTTCTTACACATCTTAAAATTACAATTATGCATGAGATTCACCACTGAAAGTGTGAAAAATGAATTTCTCATATTATTACTAACTTTGACACGAAATATGCATCTCTCCCTTTCCTCGCTTCGATTACGATTTCGCTGCTAAAGCATTTGGACCCTTGAACATTTACTGCATCACTTTCTCTCGAGTTTTGCCAAGAAAGAAAGAAGCGTTGGTGCTGGGTGAACGACTAGCCCAGTTAGCTGGTGCTCGTCGGTGGAGTCAGCCGCTGTGGGCCTTCGGTCGCCTGCACGGGTCGAGACAAAAATACATCTTTCTCTCTCTCTCTCTATCTCTCTCTCTCTGCCTGCTGCTGCCTGCCTTCTCTTCATGTTAACCTCATCATCTCATCTAACTCTTCCCCATTACAATATATACAGATAGATACAACAAACTGTCTCTCTTTACCCTCTCAACGCAAAAAAAAGGAATAAGAAAAGGACATCGAATCCTGATCGCAACCAACAATACACGCAATATTTGGACACCTATAAGGAGTACAAAAGGAAGAAAAGCAGTGGATTGGATTGGATTTCAGTAATTATACACATATATGAACCATCTTCTCATCCTGTGCATCACGCGGAGAGAGTGAAAGTAAGATCTTTGCTTATCCTTTGCCTGAATCTCTGTCTGTCTGTACTTCCGTCTGTAATCTCTCCTCTTGTACTTACATTCATCCATCCTTCTTCATCCCTACAAAAAAACTACATTCTCTAAAACAACACTGCATGGACATTGGACTCCTCCCATCATCCTTCTCTCAACTCCATCATCTGCAAGAACAAATTGTACAGTACAGTACACTACTACACAATAAATTTAAAAAACAACAATTTCTTGCAATCTGTCACTACTTTCTTCTACACTATCCACCACCACAAACAACAACTCCTCTGTAAATCTGTGGCTTGTGTGCATCAAACTTTCTCCTCTGGATTTTTAGTTTTCAAAACTAAGTGAGCTATCTGACTCTCTGAAACTCTTTCAAACTCTTCTTAATACCTCGCTTATGTATTTTTAATCCTGTAATCTATAATTCTAAATAATAACACTACTTTAGACATCATTCTATTTAATATGAATTTGTATGTGTTATAATAATAATAAGAACTAAATTACATGCAACAATAACCACATCTCTCCTCCTTTACTTGTTACTTTATACCATTGAAATCTACATCTATCTATAATCGTTCTCTCTTTAAATCTTATTTGTATAAGTAGAATAGTTGGTGACGTTAATTGTTGTAATTATACCATTACATTTCTCTGTGTTTGATACCAAGTATAATATTCAAGTGAACCATTGTGTTCTTGAACTATATTTATGTGTAAATAGACAATTGGTTCGCCAGTTTACAATTACTAATAATTCAATAATTTGAACTTTGAACACTTTGAATTTGGATTTTGATCGACCCGTGCAGGCCACTCGTACCTTGTTGTGTGCGAGTGAATGAGACTAATTGACAATTTGTGGTTTAATATTATAGTACCTCCAACCACACCGACCCACAAAATCAACCACATTACGTTCGTGGTGGGTTTGAACCAACTAATTTGATTTCTACTCTACTCCACCGCTGATTTGATTGACATTTTCATAAAAGTTTCCAGCAATTATAATAACAACGTTAATTACAACTGCTGTGAATTAGACAGAACATCTAATCTTGCATAGTTTCTTTGTTCATTGATGACAATACGTTTTCGGATTGAAATAATACCGAAAAATGAGACTGTGGAGTGGAGTTCACAAGAAATAGTAACAAACAAACAGCGCAGCTTAATGACCCATCTCTACTAATAAATTTCACATCCAATTCAAATAAGATTTGCTTCTGGAGTTGTCATTGGTATGTACTCATTTCTCAAATTTATGCTTTCTCCGTCAAAATCTGCTACAATTGTATATATATATAGATAAACATTCATAATGTGTGCGTGGGGGTAGTGAAGAATGAGCCAAATTCGACTATATAAGAAAATCGGTTATATAAATAATTTAATTGATCGTGGGTGGAAGAAACCTTTGAATTTTGTAGAGCATAAAAATAACGGGAAATGGAAAAGAGTTCAATAATAATCTGTTTTAAATTGAGAGATGACGCAGATTCTTTTTTCTCTCTTCTCGTTTCAAACACAATTTTATTTTATTCCACGCTTGTTGATTTTTCATCCATGACAATGATACACAACAATTCTTTCTAACGTTTCAACTCTTCTTGAGCACTTAAAATTTGTTAAAACTTTTTAGTTTCGCATGAGCACTTCAACTGTTGGATGATATGGAGGAAGTACAGTGTATCAGGGAATTGAATTGAGCTGCTGGAAACCGGTAATTCAATATCCGGAGAGATAAATTGCTCTCTTGTTACTCACCCTTCGCAAATCACATTCACCTCCACAACCTCTTCCAATGCGAATCTGAATATCCGACCAATCCATTGACGCCATATAAACTCCCCTTGGCCCAATTTCCATCTCTTTCCCATTTCACATCTTTACATGCAGCTTACCGTTTCCCATTACCGTATGGAGAAGTGCCAGAGAGTTAAGAAAGAGTTTTGCCTAAGCAGCCATTTTTCGTAGTTGGTTCCGTCCTAAGATTTCTATACGTGTTTTGTAAGAATACGAGTGTGTATTTTATTGTCAAGGAGAGAAGGAAGGGGGGAAGGGAGAGTTGATTCATCGGGTTACAGTTTCCAACTTTCTCCGTATTTTTTTGTGGCTTGAGACAATTTTTGTGTATAGATAAACTTTCATTTTTAAATAAAGCTTGACAAAAGATACTCCTACAGAACTTTTCATCTTGTGCTTTCAATAATCTAAGAATTATTTATCTCTACTGGATGAAAAAATATGTTTTTCCCATTGTTATTCGACATAAAAAGGATGTTGTTGAGTTTATATGCTTTCACCTGTTGTGCATTTTTTGACAGTGTAGAAAATTCTGCGAAGCACTACGCTACTGAACATCTAGAATGCGAGGATTTTATATAAATATTTATTAAGAGGAGAACCCCTTTATTTATGGTTACGTAAGAAAATTGAATTACTGATTTTAGTCATTTTTAGATTGACTACGTATATATAAATTCAGAAATAAGTATGTTATGTACATATCACGGGTTGAACACGAGAAAATGGTGAAATCTAAAGGAACTCCACCATAAGAATTGGTCGTAACGTTAGAAAATATGAAAAAAGATGCTGATGTCCACCACATGTCATCATTTCTCGCAATCTTCGTGTTCTCATTTGTTCGTAGTCCATGTTTCCCAAACACGTTGAATGGAATATTGAGCAAACAATAAACAATGTGAAAGTCACGGCTGCCTCCGGTCTGGTCTGGTCGACTGGCTGTTTTGGGATGTGATGAATTGGTGGTGGTCCTTGTGTCAGTGGAAGGTGGTGAAAGCAGTGGTTCTGAGTTCCGGTTACGAACCGCCCAAAAGTAACTCATGTATTTTCCATTACAATCACAAAATAGGGAAGGTTTTTTCTTTCTTTTTTGCAGAAATTTTGCAAGATTGCAAAAATTTATCCATATGGAATCTTTATTTGTGCGTGTTGCAAATTTGGAGTTAATTTTAGCAAAAAATAAAATGTATATTCTTCAATTACTAAAGAAGAAAAGGTAAAGAGTTTTCATGTTCGTGGTAAATAATAATTGTTGTACATATTAATGGTGCATGTGTATTTTGGTATTGAATAGGAACGGGTCATGTTTCATAGGAGATCCAATTTCTGCACCACCACCACCTATAAGATTACATACTGTCAAACTCTCATTATTTTGTAATATTCGATGTCCGTGAGGATAAAACAGGAGGAGGAGTAAGAAACATAAGATGGACAGCGAATGAATGCCAAACCGCTGTGGAAGAATAAGGAAGGATAAAGAAATCTAAAAGAGAGAAAGTACATACATATTTCGTTCGTATTTGTAAATATCTAGATAGAGAAACCAGGAGAAGACCATTAATGTCCAAACTAGATTAGTCTCTGGGGAGTGTTTCTCAAGTCATTCTCTCTATCTGGCTTTTGCTTTCACTACCAGAGCACGTTACTGGCTCTACATTCTCCAACAATGAAATAAGATCAGCTTTATTGTGATGAGCCACTCCAATATATACGCATTTACTGTCAGCCTTTCCACTCTCTCTTTTCAAAAGCAGCCAACTTTCTCCAATCTCATAATATGCAAGCAAGTATATGTATGTATGAAGGGAGGCGTAAAAGCATGACAAAGTACGGAAATTGCAAGAGACAAAGCGAGCATCAAATTAAGACAATCACATTTCCCGTAATTTTATAACCTTTCAACTCTTGGTCGCATTATATACGTATTAATTCAATTTGTGGGCAACACAGCAAATTCTGCGTTGTTCGCCATTTAGGTATTTTCAGTAAATGTAGGTAAACATTTGGAGGTTTAATAAGATGGGCTGAGTGTGGATTCGTATTTGCCTTTGTTTTTAGACAACATTTTTTAATTCGTTTTTATAAATTAAAAATTACACATATAATAAACTTTAAAAAAGACCATATGGCATTTTCCAGTTTATCTCTTATTTGAGGATTGTTGACAACGATTCTTGGATGAAGGACAGACTTACTGAAAGTAAAAAAAACGGAATCGCGACTCATTAGTTTTCTCTTTTTCGAAGAGTCCTACACAACAACAAAACCCTCGAGAGGAGTACTTTTCCTTGTCTTGATGAACAATATGCTCTCTTCATATTGTTCAACCCTATTTTTCAAAGAGTAGTTCAGTTAAAAGTGTTTTTGGAATGAAGAGGACGCGTCTACTTCAACTTTATATATGTTTCCCTTATCCATTTATACTGCAAAACAATTGAAATAAGCCTTTTGCAGACTAAGGCTGTATTATATTTGACGGGATAATGTGTAATTTGTTTTTGAATTTCACTGGAGTGGATACGGATTACATGTCCGAAATCCGATATGCGAACCCAAACATGAAAGATTGACTCATACAAATTTTGTACGAATTTTGGAGGAATATTGTAGTATGTAACTTCGGATGGGATTGAATGGGCGTGAAATCCTCCAGGCCCAGCGTCCAGGAATGTATATGTAAATAAACATATATAAAGCTCAAAATTCCAAACTTAGAATTTTTGCGTTCTAGGAATATTATTTGATCGTGCGAGGGCATCAAACATGAACCATTTTATTTGAGGGTATTTTTATTTGAGAGAAATATTAGGTTTCTATATATCAAACTCGTCTGTATTAAAATAAACAGTCAATTTTACTTACTAAAAGTTATGCTTATTATATGCAAACTCCATGCAGCTTTAGGGAAAGTAATGTGATTTGATGCGATGTGATAGTTCAGAGCTGTATTCAAGAGATTTGAATTTAGGGATCCAAATCCCTTGAGAGTATTTTTTCCTCTGTATTCCTAGAATCTACTCTTATAAATATACTTCAATTTCCCATTTATTGAAAGAATGAAACAGTTGCCTTTGAATATTTTTACATTAAAATTCTACAACAACTTATTGGGTACACGACTGTCACACATACTCAAATAGTATCAATTTATTGCCAATTAAGAGATGGATTCAGATTCGCGTCCCGAAATGTCTTTGTCAAATATTTCTAGTGAATTTGTATTGGTCCTACATATGTAGATGCATGCATGGCTTTGTGACATTTGGAATACAACAACGGTATCAGTTTTGCTTTGAACTGAAAAGTCATAGTTCCAAAATAGGCGAGGCTTTGCTTTGTTGCATAGGTTACCACCACATTCAAGTATTTAGTTTGCTCCTCTGCTGTTGTGGATTAAAACCATTTCGACGTTGAATAAAAGTATCAAAACCTGGTTCAGTGTGTATCGATCCGATTACGATTCCTCTGCACCATCATCATCATCGTCGTCATTTCATTTCAACTTTCTCCAACCAACCACCATCGCTTTCACTGACCTAGAATCGAAGAGATATTGGATGTATACCTACTCCTTTTGTCAAAGTCATCTCTCGCAGTTCACTAATCTTCAGAGAGTAGTTTAACACAGACTTGAGAAGGAGGTTCATTAAATTTCCACTAACATGTAATCATCTACAAAGACTAAATGCGATGAAAATTGAGAGAAAAACAAAATTGCTCCTGTTTCAGGAATCATGTTACAGCCATGCAGCGTTATGGTGGAAATTATAATGGATAACTAATCCATTATGAGTTTTAATATATCACACCACACCACAAATTGACTTACGAAAAGAAAACTTTTCCAAAATTTGTCAAGAAAGTTTGAAATTTTATTAAATTTAGTCAAGGACGATGGTGAGTACGCTACAGCAGGGATATGTATAGAACGCTAATATAAAGTTATATGGCTTGAACACAAATTGGCAGTTGGTGTGTGTTTCTCTGGGATGGCGGTCGTTAAAGCAAATGAGAACAAATGTGGGTTTAAGGCACACAGAATAAATGAGTCTAGAAGCAATTTCCTGTTTACATAGCACTAAATTCACTTCATCGACACGAGTCCAATGTACTTGTGGAAAATCACGAAGGATTTACTTTGGAGGGTGGAAGAAATAAGCTGCTTTTATGTATTTGATTCTTCTTTGACATGGTTGGAAAAGGAACACGGAAGAAAGACAATGTGTAAATTATATGGGGACTCGACTAACAATAAAATGTGATGGAATACAGAAACTTTCTCCAGCAATTGAGAAACCAAATTACAATTTCTTCTTATATTCGTTCTTTACATTTCATAAAAATTTGCTTTCGTCCAGATTTGATGTCGTCATTGTATTACATTCCAAAACCGTTGAAATCTGTCCCTCCCGAAATTGCCCAATCGATGTTTTCTCTCTTTTACACTCCTCTTTCGACGACATTTTACTTTGTTTGCGGTTTGGTTTCCTGCACATCAGTTTTTATTTTACGAGCATGCTGTATCACACAATGCTTCTGCAATACGTACGTATAGCATTAAGTGTTACTTTCTCTCAGTTGTTTCCCATCATAAAATGTTAATGATCAACTTTGTTTTATTCTGTGGGGTCTGTCAACAGCTATCTTTTTTAACATTCTCTTTATACCCCGAATTGGACATACGTATGTATTATATATCCTCATTTGGAATCTATTGTAACCTTTAAGTTTACAATAAACAGCAAGAATTAATGCGATTTGGGATGACGTCCGATGTGATGATGGGAACAGATATCATAAAAACTTGGTAAATATTTTTTGTCAGTTATCGATTTCACATCATGCTGGTTGCTACATTCATATGAAGTTGAGTAAGATAAATTCAGTTACATTTAGATTTTCCAAGTTGCTTTCACCAAACGTATCGCAATGTTCAAGTATTATTTATTTATATGAAAAGTTAAACGCCTAAAGATATTTTCGAATGAATGCATGGCAAATATTCCAATACTCATAAAAAAATAAAAAAGCTTCTTCGTAGAAAACCAATACTACCAGTTGCGGGGATATGTATGTATAAGAAGCAAGATTGAAAATCGTTGAAATGTGGACCATTAAGCACAGCAAATTTTGTCATAAAACTCTCTGATCATAATTTTCTAGTATGTATTAACTGGCTTCTTCTCTGGACATTCAATAATGGTCACGGTATGGATGAGTCATAATAATACGTGATATTTTGAATTGCACGTTTTATATTTATTGTGCGTAATGAAATTTGGCGAATACGTACACTCGTTAACCAAGGATTTCCAAGGTTTAATAGTGGAGATTATTTCTTGCAGTGTTTTACTATCTACAAGACACAAAATTTATGAGGAAATTTGTTACAAATTGAAACCCAACATAAAAGGATAAAATTGCAGGTGGCACTATAAAGCAGTTCGCTTATTACACAACCAAATGTTGACAGTAAAGTTTTGAACTCATGGAATCTTCATTGTTGATGACGATAGGAAAAGTGTTTTGTTGATTCTGCAGTGGTTTTGAAATGGTGGTGGTGGTGGTGGCTGGGGAAAGCTGGCTAGAATTTCATCTTCATTCCATCGATCGACTGCTAACTCCATCCACTCCACGAATCATCCACCCACTCGGTGGAATTCCCCCTGAGTCAATATATTGTCTCACCGCAATTTATTTCAGAACTTGAGTAGCATATCATTGTACTTAATTAATAATAGTTCATAGATCACACAGCACATTGTTCAATCTTTCAAAAGCATGGTTTTCACGGTATCGGTTCAATTTTCAACCTATGTATGTATAAGTTAACACGTACAAATGTAAATCAAATTCTAAAAGAGCAAGGAAAGTTTGAGTTAAGTCATAGTTAATTAAAGCATTTTAGTCCAAATAAGTCAAAACACTTCAAAGTTTGTATTTACATAAGGATTCAGAACGTGGCTCAAGTACAAGAATTTAGCTTTAAGCCTATCAATTTATTAATTTAGTAATGTAATTACATATATGCATGCATATACCCTTAGTTAAATTATACTCGAATCGTAAGGATTAGTATTGTAGCCTTTTTTTAATTTCTTAAATTTTATCAGAATTGCATGCGTACAATTTTCTATATAAATACTGCATATCAATTTCACTTTGCTATACACTAAAAGATTTTTTGTGCTATAGCTCAAAGATTGAAAGAAACATCGATGACGACGGGCCTCTCGCAAAAATTATGTGTCATATGAATCCCTCTAAATTATGGCTTCTTAAATCAATACGAATTTAACAGTGTAATCAAGAGTTTCAGATTCACAAACTAGGATTCTTAAATTTATTAAGATATCCTAAAATATTTAGTATACTATGTGTATTTTTATCATGACTTCAAGAAATGACTTCATTTGGAGTCTATTTGGTGTTCGAATTTGGGCGAATCTGTTGCCCACACCACACAGAAACTCGGTGAAAGTTGGGAGGAGAAAGTCTGAGAATTTGGACGGGAGCCAAAAGATGCAATTTATCAACCTTTTTCTTATACTAGTCACTATATAGTTTTCTCGAGGTTAGTAGGCCGTCCCCACAAAAATACATATATAGAATATATATATATATATAGTAGAAATGGGTGTTGGTAGGATATCTTTGCCCCCAGTTCAGTTGAGAGCGTTTGAAGAATCTCATCCATTATACTTTAACAAGATGGGAAAATGCCCGGATTGCTGTCCCTGATTCTTTAACGTAGTAGTAAACCATTTCACTTACAAATGTTTTGACAAAACTTCGTATATCGTGCAAGAAGGGTTGTGCAAAATTCGTATCTGTATCTGTATGATGTTGTGTCGGAAGTGAGTGAGGGCCAATGTTTACTAATTTTGCACGAAAATACACACAGAAAATCTTAGAAAAATAATATCTTCAACTTTTCCATTCGAAAAAGTAGAATTATTACTTATTTGAAACTTTAGCAATAGTTTGAATATTAATTAACAGGAAGGAAGGAAAAGTTATAGAAGTTTGAGTAGCTAATAATAATTATATTAATACCAAAATATGTTCTAGCGCAGCGTCGTAATATCTTATCACTGACGGCGCCAGTCTGATTTCGTCCTCTCTAATATTATTCCCATCCACGGTTTGCGTATAAGACGACGACATGCTAAAGAAAAAGAATCATGATTTTGTGTAAAAGAGAAATAACGAGACGTTGCTTTCTTTGATGGTAAAAATAAGGAGTAAAAAGGATCGGAAGGAAATGAGGAAGTTCCGTAGTTCAGCTCAGCTACATAGACTGAACTACATTTTCCGAAAAAGGGAAGAAAGCAAGTGAAACAGTTCTTAATACAACACAACATAGCACCATAACAAGACCGTATTGTCCTGAAGAAAAGCTTGCTTTCTTTACTATTTTCTTCAAAACTAGTTGTGACGAACGAACGGGTGTTTTTGAGGCGATTTTGAGGGACGATTTCTGATAGCATTCAGATATGGCACACAGGTTCCTTTATATGACAAATCTTATCTTTTATTATTTCAAAACTTTCCATTTTTATCAGCATCAGCATCAGCAGTTCAAAAAATTCGGAAAGATTTTTTTATTTCACTTTTGTTTCGTACACACTTTTTAGTGATTAAACATTAAAAAATATATAAACGACTGATATTTGAAATGGACGGATAAACACACAAGTTTTTCAGTTTGATTATGTGAATTACAATTTCTCACAAGATTTATAAGTTCTAAATAAGTAATTATAATTTAATACTGAAGCAAATATATTGTTGCACTGTCCAGCTGTCGAATAAATGGCTGTACCCGACAAATACACAATAAAATGATGCAAATTAATTTACTTAATAATGCAAATTAATTAATTTATAATAATTAAGTGCATACAACAATTTGGATATTATTCTTTGTTAATTTTGTATAACATGAAGTAGAAATATTTCAACGATAATGTGGTTAATCTACTTGCTCTTCTATTTAAATGTAATCTACAATATTGTAGATTTTAGATTTAATATTTCCAAAATGAGTTAACTCATTTTGGAAGCAACAATTTGCACAATAATGAAGAAATATTAAATCTAACCCTCCATAACTCTTGAACATCTTAACTTTTTTGTTTTCAGACACTTTATGAATAAAAATGGGCTAATCAATTAATTATTCTTTAATGCCGTTTTTGCTTAATTACACTTAAACTTCAGCGTGTATCGTTTTATTCACCCATGTTCTGTTTGTGGTTTGGTTTGTGGAACAGTTGGCTGCATTGTTTATACAAGTTGTGGTTCAAAATGACGTGTATTTAGTTGATATCCATAATATCCAATATTGGAATAGGTAATCTGTATCTCACAGTTCAAATTTACGGGATTCATGTTTTTCTCTTATTATGTCATTTTCTACATAGGAAATATACAGAGTTTGGTTTTGTAATTGTAGTTCTAGTGTCAAATCTCTCATATTTACTTATCACGACATACGGAATATTTGATAATCTTATCAGCAATATGCATTCTGTTGTATGTTGAAGAATATTGCGGAAGATGATTGTGGTCTGCAAGGAATTATTTTTCTTTAACCTGCATCTACTTTTGACTGTCACAATTTCCAAACTTTCCTCAATATCTTTTCCCCACTGTCGTACATCGGTTGGTGGTGATTCTATACGTATTATTTATTTTTTATAAACTTTCTCCAATTTTGTTGTACGTGGTCAATATTGTGTGTCGTGCAAAGAAGAATCCGGGTAGCGACAAAAGTGTTACGTGACTTTCTCTCTTTCTTCTCTAAAACTCTGCTTGCTGTTGTCCACTCATGAGTTGGGGATGCGTGTCTCAAAATGGCATCAAAGAAATTTATAGACAGAATAATGTAGTTGAGTTTGTTTAGTTTCGTTCGTAGCGTCTAGACTGAGAAGATGGGTTTATGAAATCTCTTATCCAATCCACCAACACTGACTTTGAGTGGGTACTGATAAAGGGGATCAACTTTTTTTGGGTCAGAAAACAATACTGGATAATTAAGTAAATAGTTATGACCACACTTATAATGGGCAAAATGAGGGAAATCAAGCCCAATTATACAATTTGGCCAAAAGAATTGAAATAATATAATAATTTATTTCTTTAATTTGCAGAGTGATTGAAACTATAAACAAGAGACGCGAGAATGTTGTCCATCAGCCAAGAAAAAGAATCGCCAAGTTTCGCCAATGGACGCCAACGCGTGAGGAAGAGACGGTCACGAGCTTCCTACTTCGTCATCTTCTCTGTCTTTCTTGTCTTTAGTGCCCTGAAATCTACGTATGGCGAGGATAAGGCCAAACACCACGAGAAAACCACACCTACTCATTCAACATCCAATCATGAAGGCGGTAATCACCATCAGGAGAACAACGTACATCACGAGAAAGTACATCCTCATCACCATTCCAGCACAGAAGGACCACCAGAACATAAGTTTCATCATACATCTACAACCCCGTCTTCCGACGATTTGCCAATTCTTGATGAAAATTCTAGTATGTCAAAAATTATTTTTTTCTATGCATATTGATATCATATTGGTAAAAATGATGTAATTTTCAGCCTCAATTTGGGGAACTAAATGCATCAAACCAGCTATTGAACAGTTTCCACCAACAATAATGGGACCTGGACTGAGGAATAAGGGAGGATTTATCGTTCACGTTGCAGTTGCTGCTTACACATTTCTAGCATTGGCCATCATTTGCGACGAATTTTTCGTCCCCTCGTTGGAGAAAATGTGCGAAAGTAAGAACCAATAGTATCAAAATGTGAAAATGCAGAAAGTGTAAAGGTAGCTAAGGACAATGTTCATGCATTTAAACGACCATTTTATGTTATTTACAGTTCTCAAAATGCAACCGGATGTGGCTGGAGCGACATTTATGGCCGCTGGGTCCTCCGCACCAGAATTGGCTACTGCATTAATTGGCGTGTTCATTGCAAAGGTACGTAATTGAGAATTACAGGAATGGGGCAAAATGCTATAGGACTAATTTACTATATGAGGAAGATGTACAAAAGGACCAAAAGACTATCTTTATGAATATTTAAACGAATTTGTAGGATGACATCGGCGTGAGCGGGGTCATAGGGTCAGCAGTATTCAACATCATGTTTGTCATTGCAATCTGCGGTTTGATGACTCAGACGGTACTCTACCTAAACTGGTGGGTAAGTATATTTCGTTTTGTTCTCGGCCTTCCATCCGTTCACTTCACACTTTACACCTTATCCAGCCAAGACATGTATTCATAGTATTTATAGTATTTGCATTAGTTAGTTAATCTACTCAATTTCTTCTTTTCCAGCCCCTGGTCCGTGACTGTTTCTTCTACATGCTTTCCATTCTTGCCCTTCTGTTTTGCATTTATGACGAAAAAATCGAATGGTATGAATTTTATAAAAAATATCTTACTACATATTATTATTCTTATTCTTATAGTCTGGGTTTTAACAAAGATGAAATTTATGACCATTATTCCTTTTATATAATATCTGCCTGTCCATGTTTAAAAGCTTACATTTTTGCGGACATCACAAGGATGGCTTAAGTCAAAAAAGACAAGTCAAGAAGACGTTCATTATAATGGACTTTATTCTTGTTCTTCAGATTTGACTTTGACAACTGTCTAAGGATGTCTCGCTAATCTGATTACTCTCGTTTGTAGGTATGAGTCCATATTTCTCCTGTTGTTATATGGGCTCTATATTTGGGCCATGTATATGAACACCGTTCTTGAGGCTTGGGCAAACACTCTGCCTATTCCATTCCCTGTTCACGATCCTTCCGTCCTTCCCACTGAGAAATCAGGACTTGTCACCTTCAAATCAGCGCCTGGAGATCAGTCCACCACTAATGCAAGTACAATGGGATACGGAGAAAATCAACAAGAGTCAATCGACTATTCCGCTGGTGGTAAGTGAAGTGACTTTTGTTTGATGTCCAAAATGGACAGATTTCTTGGAAACAAGAACAAAACTTTTTAGTCAGAGATTTCTGGACAATAAGCTGCCACATATGTACGAAAGATGTACTTAGAAACTTTCAAAGGACTTTCTCCAAGGAAAATGTCATTCTAAATGAATACATCCAAATGAATATTTTTGTCATATGTTCCAAAAAAAACAAATGTCATTTTGTTTGTCACACAAAAATTATGACGCAATCTTATTCCAGTTATTTTAAAAATAACTGGAATAAGATTGCGTCATAATTTTTAAAACTTGCATGCATTTTAAGAATATTTGTATTTAATTCAGCAAATAATTATTCATTATTCCATTCATTCCATTATTCAATTAGGAGGAATGGATGGGAGGGAATCAGGATACGACCCCCCGAATAAAGTTCCTGTGCCACCAATATCAATTTTGACCCAATTCAATCCACCAGAAGATGCTGGTTTGTTCAAGAAAATCTTGTGGAAAGTGTCACTGCCCCTCATCTACCTTTTCTACTACACCGTGCCAGACTGTCGGTTAGAGCAATGGCGTTCTTGGTATGTAATAACTATGTAATAAAGACTTTGTAACATTTAACACTAATCTAGTTCAGATGGCTAATAACATGAATAGTGTTAATTAAAAACAGAGTAATAGGAGTTGGATGTTCAACTCAGAATTTAAAATAGTTTACACGAATTCATGAATTCTATTATAAATTGTATTAAATGACTCATTCTGATTCATCATGTATTATGATTTAAAGGTATGTAATAACTTTCACCATGGCCATGGTCTGGATCGCCATTTTCTCCTACTTCATGGTTTGGATGATCACTGTTGTGGGTAAGTTTTACAATCATACTCAAAATAATTTGCTTACAATACGTTCTCTTAAACTTTTTTTTTCCTTTTTTTTTCTTTACAAGGTTTCACACTTGGAGTGCCAGACACGGTTATGGGTCTCACCTTTGTGGCAGCTGGTGTCAGTGTACCAGATGCACTTTCATCTCTTGCTGTAATGAGAGAAGGTTAGTTTGGTTTTATTTTCCCTCATTGTGTTTGTTTGTTTTGAAAATATTTCTAAATACGTAACTATTCTGTTAGGATATGGAGATATGGCCGTTTCCAACGCTGTTGGTTCAAATGTATTTGACATCCTCATCTGCCTCGGCCTGCCCTGGTTCCTTGCCACGGTTGTTATCAGTCCTGGGTCCACTGTTCAAGTCATTAGCAAAGGTATAGGCATCGAATAAAATCCTTCATCATTAATCTTTATCCAAAGTAAATCCAACGTAAATAATTAATCGCATTATTAATAACAAGCAAAACCTTTTCTCTTGTTGTAGGGCTAACATACTCCACTCTATCACTTCTATCCACTGTGGCATTCCTACTCATTGCAACCCACTACAACAAATGGCAATTGAACAAGACGTATGGCGTGGTTCTCATGTTGTGGTATCTTCTTTTCATGATTTTGGCGAGTTTATACGAACTCAATGTCTTTGGTGAATTCAATCCACCTGAGTGCGCAAGCAAGTATTGAACATAAGCACACACACCTACACACAAACACACATCCAATCCACCCACACTCAAACTCAAAAGCAATTTCCGAAAATATAAGTCTTCAACCTGCCTAAATTCGATGTACTATAAAATCAGATCTATAATGAAATTATCAACGAAGCGTACTTTCCTTTCTACCTACGAGTGAAAGCGAGAGATGATTAACCTAACTAAATCCTTTACAAATCCTACAGAGAGAGATTTCAATCAGTGAAACACCTACCAGCAGCCTTGTTTCATTCCTTTTTGAAGATGTACGATTTCTTCTTCAGCCAAAAACTTGCGCCCATTTTGGACTCCTGTTTAATCTAATCCGAAAACGATTGAGTTATCATACGAACGGTTGCACATTAATTAATTCTTTTATAATTATAAAATGCGTTTCATTCCATTTCTAAGTACATATACCACCATCATCACATATTTACATATAAGCATAAATATTATTACTATTAAGTATAAACAAATTATAAGTCAACTGGTCGACTTGGATGTTGGATTGTACATATAAATTATTTAACTTGACTACATAACGTATTTATTATTCAAACTTTGAGATTTTAATAATTTTAATAATAATTGTAATTATACAAATTAATTACATCTCTAAAAATCTTAAAGTAATAACACTACATAGTCACATAATATAAAACATGCATGCAAACACACGCGAATTGAATGAGTATGGTTTATCAAATAACAAAAATTCACTCTGCAATAGTAGAAGGGATTGACCACAGTTGAGTGGTATAGGCACTGGACTGAACTGTGGTCAACTTGTGTATGAGTGAATGAGCCAATGTCAACTTCAAATTTAGGTAGGGTCAAAGTTCACCTTTACTGACCACCAAACTAAATTCTACATTAATAAAGAAAACACAAGGTTCTTGTCGGCTCCTTGTGTAATTCTTTGTGAGTAGAAGAGTCTTAAAGAAAGATGACTACTTGGCTCGCAACAACTTAATCAGGAAATCAACCAGAAACTTTCACTCTGGGAAAAGTCGGCAGTTCCCAGATTGAAGGTTTTGCTAGTTCAATTTTATTGCACTACAAAAATATTCTAAATAGATGGAAAATTTACTATAAACCAAAAAAATAATGTTCGTCTTAAAACAGGAAGTTCATCCGTTCATCCATGGATGAATATCCTTATGTTGATTGAGCATGTCTCTAATAAGTATATATACCTAGGTAATCTTATATTACCGATAATATGTATTTCACTACCACATAATATTCTAATCTTATTGAAAAAACTACCAACCTTAAAAACTTGTAGTGATTTACGGCGACAATAATAATTCCAACAAAATGCCAAAATCTCAAGTATTTAACTTGAATATTTGGATGACGATGATGAATGTTTGTATGTAATGCGTATCCATTCAGTTTGCTAAGTATGATGTATGAAACAAATAATGCATGAAAAATAACAATTTAATTGCTAAACAGTTATTATTAGTAGAGCAAACTTTACTTAAAATGTAAAGATGGAGGAAAGGTGCAGTGTGATTTCGTTGTATATATAAAAAGATCCAAAAGGAAGAGTTGTCAATTATTGACTTATATTCATGTTGATAAATGATTATAGCTTGGTACAACTTACTATCATCTATTAATATTCATACTTCCATCATTATTTGTCAAGTCCCTAACTATTTCAACCTTATTTAATTAAAGCATCCTTCCTGTCATTTGATGGATCGAGGTTTAAAATTTCAAAATGTTATTATATGTAGATATGTAGGCGAATCTACTTATTGGAATTTGTGGATTAATATTTAATTAAAACATTTGCAAGTTATGTACAAAGATTGAATAACTAATTTAGCTAAATTGAACCCTTTTTTATTGATGGTACCATTACCATTTTTATGAAATTAACCTGCAAACAACCCTCAAAATTACCCTTGCAAACATCTTTAGTGTTAATAGTAAAATTCAAATCTATATTAAGAGAAAATAGGAGAAAGAATATTCTAAAACGTGGATAACAACCAAGTTTCTAGAAATCCTCAATAAACCGACAAACTGCTTTCTTAACAGAAACAGACGAAGCATTCCTTACCAATGTAAGTATGAATGCATTTAACAACCAAAACCAAACAGAAATGTCTTGTACAGAACTTTACTTGCATATTGTTGATTGTGTAATTCAATTTAAGATAGATTATAACTACTTCTTTAAGAGTAAACTGTAGAATTTTAGGAATCTAGGATATAGGCATATAAGTAGAAGTAGTGGTGAGCTATTACAGCCCCATTACAATTCTGGTTGTATAAGTCCAATTAACAATGCATTTGCCTACAATTAATTAACCTGGATTCAATTCAACGTTATTGTAGTGCGTCTGTTTCTCAATTGATCCGTCATGTTATGTTTGTTATACTTCTATGATTATTGGCATACTAATGAATTTATCGAGTCAAAGAAATCTATGTATCTATACTTGTCGTTGCCTTTCTCATTTTCCTATCAATTTTACCATATAACAATAACACAAAATACCGATTCGAAAATTAAACTTAATATACTAACAAATCGTTAATTTAATTAGAAAGATGAGTCATATTATGTGACATTTAGCATGAATCTTACTACTTAAAACATCCACAAAGGCAGGAAATTGTAAAAACTTTGATGATAATTCAATGTTTAGAACATTTAAGGAAAACCTTAGCTTATAAGCTGTTATTGTGTTATTGAAGTAGGACTAAAATATTTCGAATAATTATGTCAGTAAAGCATTATAGCGATCATATGTCATATGTTGTTTAGGTAAGGAACTTGTTAGGCTAGACAAGAAAGAAAGCATGAGAAAATGCGACTCATGGACTAATGACAATAATCAAGAGTAATTAGACCTTTGAGTGTCTGACTTGTTCATTGTAGATGTAGATCAGTGTCTCACCCAGAATATGTAGTTGCCAATTATTATGTCACTTGGTTAATTTATGATTTTAAAATATATTAGAGCTAGATTACATTATTGTGTGCATTATTACAATTCGATTTATTGTAAAACAATAGAATATTTGTATACATCGTCAATTATGTAATTGATGTTGTTGTATCATCTAAAAATTATGTCGTAAAATTGGAATATTGTGAATGAGTCTAGTAGAAATTCTTAACTATAATTAATTACATACATATGAATATGCATACAATATCTATTATGGTTATCAAAACTAATAAGTGCGTGCTGGTTAATATGGTTCTAAAATTTGGTCATATTCAAAATGTTATCATCATTCACACTTATCAAGGATTTCATGTCGTCTTTACTATTTGTCCTGTAAATAATTACAGAGAATGATATATCTTCATTAAATTCAATTAAGTAAATAATGGCATTTCCTAAGGATGCTTATATTTCTTATGGCTTAAAACCTTTAATAGTAAAAAAAACTAATGCTTCAGCATGGCTTCACTAACAAAGCTTAAAAATGATTCGGTTCAAAATGTTCAAAATTTAAAGTGTTGTAAAACTATAAAACCAAACAATTATCCGATTTTCCGTAAAGGTTTGCCAACTACATATTTATGAAAACAAAACAACATGACAATATTCAAAGTAACAACAAATACAATAATTCGATTCGATACTGAAATTGATGGACTTGCAGTGCTGACAATTATCTAATCTGTAAAAAACGTTCTCTTCCTTCATTCTCAATGACAATACAATATGCAGCTATTGCTTTAACATTGATTCTTAGACGACAATAACAATGTCTTATCTGAAAAACAAATTCTATTAAAGTATTATTCTTCGATTGACATCAAAAATGAGCACATAGGTAACATTCTGCATAATATGCACTCCACTTACTCTTCACAAAATTCACAAGTTATGCACTTTTTATCAGACTCAAAATTCAAGAATTCAAAAATCACTTATCAAAAAATAATGCACTACTTCTTGCACAGCACAGCACTGCATGTCCTTATTGTACCGTTCTGTAGTCATGAATCTTACCCTCTGAATCTTGTATAGTCACATAATTTGCTAAATAATGCACTTTATTAATTTAGCCTTCTCTTAAAATAATTACCATGTATCCCTTCAAAACTTATTGTAATGCCAAATTAACCCTCTACACCATTATTAATGTAGTAAACCTAAATAAAATAGTAGTAAGCCCTTCGATAAATGCAACCTAATCACCTCAGATGTAGACAACATTTAGTAGATTCGTCACATTGCAATATTAAATTTAAACAATCTCCTCAAAAAAAGGTGTCACTCACTCACTCACTTTTCACTAGTTTCGTTCGTAGGAATGATTAGAAAACTAATAAATAAAAGTGTATGAATTATAAATAATGTTTAATTTACAAAAAAAAAATCCCCTGTTATCCTCCTGTCATCTGTAATAATATAAATAACAATATAATGTAATATGTGTTATGTCATATTTATGATGAATGAAGTAATAAAAAGCTAGTTGTACTTAACTTACTTGTAAAAATGGACAAGTTATTTAATTAATTTGATCACTTTATTGGAAAATGGTCTCATCTAGCGATCACGGAGAAAGTCATTCATTTCATTTACAACAAGAAGAGCATAGGCATTGCATGAGACGAATTAATAAGAAGGAAAGGGCCAGGAAATTCGGTGGTGGTTTACACACATTCTCAAACAGTCCATATGTGATATGTGCTGATAATGATTTAAAAGATATATATAAACTGGTTAAAATTCGTATTTGCGTGGTGTGAGAGTTATTAAAAAAATTAAAAGAGAAATACAAGTCACAAAATTAGGTGAGCTATATTTTGTTATCAATATATAATTACTGATTGAAATATGTTATTAAAGACTTCTAATTATCGTTGATAATTTACTATAAATTCAAATTAAATTGTTTATTTATTGGCAATTTGCTTTGAAATATAGACGTTTGAAAAAGAAGAAGAACGTAACTATCTAATGTGACCCGGCGGGTAGTATGCTAAAAACCGGTCAATATATATACGTACGTGTATAAGGAATGCAATTTTAATTTGAAAATCGTCGTCATTTGGTCGTTTCTTGTTGTTTCCAGACCAATGGAATTTCCACATATGTTCTTGGAGGAAAATCACCAACAACAGTTATTTTACCGGCTGACTGAAGAAGTCGTCTTATTTATTATTGCCTTATTAGTTTGTAGTGGTCGTCAACAGGAGAAAGGACAAGAATTTCATCGCCGTGGTGAAAATAACCCGTTTCTGCGCGAGAAACAATTAGCGTCAAACAGAAATCCGCAAATTGTTGATGAGCCAAGTCATCCTCATCCGGTATATAAAATTCAGACTATAATAATAATTAGCATCATTGGTGACAGTTTGTCAAAGACAAATTGTGGAAAAGGTGAATGGTATAATATATGTGGGATTAAGAACGAGAAAGGCATAAAATTTCCAACTTTAAAACAGTGTTGACGAAGGAGATATTAGAAAATTTAATCGTAAATTCTTAATTAAAAGTGATAATTAAATATATATAAAAAATAATAAGTAAAAGTGAGTAGGAGAAAGTCATCACATTTTTTTATGTGAATTAGTGGATAACAAATAATTTAGAGCAATATCATGAAGCTGTGTGGGAAGTATCTAGATAAGGATGGAAATGGGTAAGAGAGGCATTTTTGGTGGTAAAGAAAACAATTTTGCACGCGACATAATTTGTAAATGTCAATTTTAGGGACGTCGCAATGATTGCTGAAGAAGATGAGGACATGTGGCATGCTTACAATCTCATTACGAAAGGATGTATGGTAAAAGCGTCAACAATTCGGAAGGTGCAAACTGAATCCGCAACTGGGTCATCGTCCAGCAATAGGATTCGAACTATGCTTACTATTCGAGTGGAAAATATTGATTTTGACACTCAGGCTTGTGTTTTACGGCTCAAGGGTAGAAATATACAAGAAAATCCATATGTTAAGGTAGGTTAAATGAAGGTATAATGCAGTCTTGCCTTGGTACAAAATATTAATTTCGATGCTTTCCAGATGGGAGCTTATCACACATTGGATCTAGAAGTCAATAGAAAATTTACCATAAGAAAATTTTTCGACTCCGTAGACTTGGATAGAATTGACTCTTGTTGTGATCCTACTCAGGTTTGGTGCAAGCGAAGAGAATGTAACATTATTTAATTTGGTATATTATACAATAATTTTTTTAAAAATATTTGTAGAGAGCAGATGTTGCTGCAATTGTCATGCAAGAAGGATTAGCTCATGTGTGCCTCGTTTTGTCTAGCATGACCTTAGTGAGAGCAAAAATTGAACAGTCAATTCCTCGAAAGCGGCACGGTAATGTCAGCAACCACGAAAAGGTGCGTGGTTATATTCATCTAATTTTTCTATGAATTGTTCAAAATTCGTTGGTTAAAATCATTTTCTTCGTTGTAGGGGCTGGACAAATTTTTTAGGAGTGTAATGGAAGGTTAGATACTAATTAATTTCGCTCTAGGCCGTATTTCCCCATTTCACTCTCATTGGGCTAATTTACATTTTTTGTTTCAGCTGTTGATCGTCATATAAATTTCGAAATCGTTAAATGTGTTCTAATCGGTAGTCCAGGATTTGTGAAGGATCAATTCTTCGAATTTTTGTTTCAACAAGCTGCTAAAATGGAGAATAAAACGTTACTCGACAACAAAGGAAAGTTTCTTCTTGTCCATTCCTCTAGTGGATTTAAGCATTCCTTAAATGGTATTGATTTGACACTTATAAGTAATTTTTGAAATATTTTTGTAGTCTGTTCTTACGTGGTGGTTATTATTCCAGAAATATTAGCGGACCCAACGGTGATGGCAAAACTTGCGGATACTAAAGCTGCTGGTGAAGTGAGAGCCCTGGAGGCTTTCTTTCAAATGCTGCAAACTGAGCCGGAGAAAGCATTCTATGGATTAAAACAAGTGGAGAAAGCGGCCGAAGCGCAAGGAATCGAAGTTCTATTGATTTCTGACAGTTTGTTTAGGTCTGTGATGATTTTCAGCCATGTTATGCATTTTATTCTGATTTCAATTTTGAAAATGTAAACGTGATATTTCAGAGGTTGCGATGTTAATACACGGAAGCGCTACGTTTACATTGTGGAATCAGTGAAAGAAAATGGAGGTGAAGTTCGAATGTTCTCTAGTCTCCACGTCTCTGGCGAACGTAAATTCCATTTAATTTGAATCCTCGAGATTTAAGTTTTAAATTTGTAATTAAAAGTCATGCGATATTTACAGAGTTGAGCCAAATTACTGGCATTGCTGCAATTCTTCGCTTCCCCATGCCAGAACTGGAAGACGAGGAGATTAGTAGTGATGAAGAACCTGATACAGTGAACCCCCCGGTCGATTTTGATAACACTGATGATTACGATGATTATACAGAATTTGAAGGTAACACCAGCGCAGCTAAGGTTGGCGATACCTCTAATGCGGACTTGGAATAGAAAATTTTCACTTGACCTCCTTCTCAAATCAAATCAAACTTAAACTATATTTATTTCATGCCCCATGAAAAATGTACTGTCCTCTATTATCCCGATTTACTTTTATATGCAACTATGTTTGAATCCACATTTGAAAATGTGAAGTTCAAATACCGTCAATCTGATAAAATGTAACAAATTCATTGTCCAAAGCTGGAACCAATGCATAGCTGTTCTTCCAAAAATATATTGACTAATACAAAATAGCCTTTAAAAAACTCAATATATAATATAATACAACAATAACAACTCTGTTTTTGAACTTATCATGAAAATATTAAATCTGTACTATAAATCTGTTATGTGATAGCTGGTATAGAACGATGATACAAATATTGTAAAACTCGTTCCAATCGTACCTAAAATCTTTGTTTTTAATGAAATGAAAAATATTGTCTTTTTCAATAAAGAGCATCGAATAAACTTTCACTGTAATATTATACTAATAATCATGTTTTACTACAGAATGTATGATTTATTCAATCAATCAATATGGCATCAACATTTATTACAATATTCAAGTGTTCATTCAAGCAGGCATACCGTTTAGCATATGGAAATCAAAAATGCAAATAGTTGAAACTAAATCATTAATTATCGCTAATCAAACGACAATAACAGCATGTCAGCAGTACAGTAATATAGTAGAATATAGAGATTAATATACATCTATGGAAGAAATATACTACTAATCTAATGAAAATTGTATTGCTAATGATATTTCAATGAAATATTATAACTTTCAAAGTTAACAACAATCCATGTTTCTGATACAACTCTGAAAGTTAGCTTATATACTGAACTTTTTAAAAGTTGACGTACTAATCTATTAAATTAGTTAATCATAGTAAAATAATCACTAAAACATTTTTAACTATTTTATAACCAATTTCTTGCCATGCAATTTTTTTCTGTTAAAAAGTTTCTTAATCTCTTGTTTCACACATAATATTATTCATATATTTCTGACATGAATCACAAAATTATTAGGTACAACTACGCTTGAAATGGTAGCGTTGATCACAATGACAATCAGATACCGTTATAATTGGGTAGTAGATACATAGTTTCTTTCTTTTTTCAAGGTACCATTCATCAGACAAGAATTGCATAAGTATAAATATTAAACCAAAATTGAATATGAATCCTTGTATTCATCTGTAAAGATTAAGATTATTGTGTCGAATAAATTTAGTTGCGTTCATTTCTTCATATAACAATTTATCACAAAGGGTTTTTAACATCATTTCAAAAGGTCACAATATAAAAACTTTATATTCCATCTTACATCTCTTATTATATAAGCATTGTACACCTTAATTAATTAATTACATAATTAATATAATATACTATTTTTGGGCAAGTGAAGAAATTTGGGTTGGATAAATATTATTTGAAACATGCACCCAAAACAGTAATTCAAGCTAGCTCCACAGTTTATTGTATAGCTTTTTCCAATCAAAACTGAAAGGTAATGAAAGTTTGAGATTTTTTTGTGGTTGGTTGGTTTGCAATTATTTCTATTATATGGAAATATATCAATTTTTAAATAAATAAATAAATCTGATCAGTTGGGCAGTGTAGGACTGTGTATATTTTCTGAATGAATGAATTAATTTCAGTAATGCATTGTATTCTTATGAAAATATTGAGATTTTATATTAAACATTTAATAATTTGGAACTATTTGGTTAACTAGCCGGTTGTTGGTTCCAATATTTTGTTATAACTTTTTAAAATTGGTTGTTTGGTTAAGTCAATTATTTGTTGTGATGAATAATTTACATAGCTAAACTGTTTCTCCACCATTGACACATACAATCCCATGCACCAAACATAAATTGGAAGGATATATTTACCTAATGCAGTATATAATAAGTGTCTTTTAAACATGAGATAAAAGCTGTGGATAGCATAGTTGATGATCACCATAATAAATTTAAGACAGGATGACATTGTTTGTGTGGTTGGTACTGGTCAAATTGTTACAAGATAAAATTGATTATAATAATGGGTAACGTGTGGAAAGTAATTTGTGTAATACTCGTCAGTTTCAAATTGTTTGTTGTTGTTTTTCTGTTATAGACGATTATTTGGTTCCTGTCTCTTATATTTGTACGACATCCATAATTCTAGTCTATCCCTACAAACAGATTGTAGGATAAATTGTCTTTTAAATTAAATTAAAAGAACCTTGTACATGTAAAGTTTATATTCTTATATATAAATGTTCAAATCGGGAAATATAGTTGATTTATGTCGCATTTGCATAGGTTTTAAGGAACAACGTGAAGCTGAATATACTTTCATTATTATACTTTAATCTTACCTAGTAAAATGACACGTAGTGTAGTGTGTAAAGTTTTTGAAAATTATGATTTAAATGGGAGCAAATAGGAATTCTGATTTCAAGTTTGAATTTTATGATTGAATACTGTTTAAATACGAGTTGGCATTTTTCATAAGCGTGTTGATAGTTTCATGTGATTCGATTTGGGAGAATCTTTCTTTGTGTTATTTCCTGTTATAGTCTTATTAGAGTCCAATTTTGTTGCAAGAATTATTTTGTGCTCAATTGACTTTACTCAAATTCGCCATTCTCAAATTTTTTAAAGGGGTATCAGAAAAATGACAAAATATTTCGACATTAAATTTGATCTATTGTTTATCATAGTTAAAACTGTAATTAGTTGTACATGCATTTTTTCAGAGTTACAATTTAATGTCATGTCAGTAACAGCATTCGTAAACACCAATCATCAACTCAAACTTTCTCTAGCAACCGTTCACTGGAGAAAGCAGGAAACCTTTTCCAATCACATCATGCATAATAAGAATTGTTCTTGCATTCCTACACGAAGACTATACAGAATAACAACATAATTTAATTAATTAATTAATCGTAATCGATAATCAATTACTATAAATTAACTGTTAATGCAATTGTCAATTGTAATTCGTGTATCGTTTTCTCTGCTGAGCATGATTTCAATTCGGATAACATGCTAAGTTAATTTCTTGCTTATTGTGATACATTTTCATACCTGATTGCATGCCATCATACAGTAATAAAGAATAAACTGAATGATATTTTAATTACGAGATTGATAAATATTTCAACTGAATCTAATTGTATACTATCTGCATGAGAGTTACTTATTATTTTTTTTATGGTAATGCCCCTATATGAGCTTTATCTAAATATGCAGATTCTGCGTTGCCTTGTTTTAAATGTTCTGCATGTATTGAGAAACTACTATTTTTTTTACATACTTCATTATTGTTATTGTTCTTATTTTGTTGTCCGTTGTGGATGTGTGTTTTGCAGTTTGGCTTCCAATTGTGCTACAAAGGATACCACCATACCATGAAGTAAATGAAGATCCTGCTTCCTAACAAAGGATGAGGCGATTCTCCGTGTTGGAAATATCGTCCAGACTTTCTTCAGAATCTATGTGTACAAAATAATATGTTATAAAATAATAAAATATTAAGTCTCCAAATGACAGACGAATCGCGTGAAAAATGCTGCTGGAAAAATAGTTAGTTATGTACGTACCTGAACCAGCAAGACTTTGACAGAAATGTTTGTTATTTTGCCATCCTTCTTTAAGAGACAAATTGAACATGGAGTATCTTGGGTCACCAGTGACTTCTCGAACAATATGGAGAAACGTGGGGAGCCGTGTTTTCAACTCGGCGCTGCTCAAAGTCGTGTAAGTTTCAAGGAAGATAAGCCCCTGACATCTGTACAAGAAGTATTTACGTTACAAAACAAATACATGTTTTCATCTAAAAAAAATCAATAATTAGAATTATTTGTTTATTTCTTACCGAGGATGCCCTGGCTCCCTGTAACTATCCAACTGAAAGTATTGATCATTCAACAAAAAGCAACGTCTGTCCTTGTAGACGGTGAAGTGATTGTGTTCTTTTTGGGAGAGCATGTTGTTGTAATCTCTCTGAGTTAGAGGCGTCCTCACCTCCACAACTTGTCCTTGGATTTCAGGATGTCTCACTGTATACGCATAACTCCAGTGGCCCTGAGAATAATCAAGACATTATGTATTTCACTTAAGTGCCAATTTGCTGATTAGAAAAAAATAGTTCAGTTTAATTGTAAGAAAAAGCTATGACAAATCACACAGTTCATCGGGTCATGCTTATTGATGGTGCGCAATTAGTTTGCTAATTTTAAACTAGTTTGTCAAAATTCAAAAGAAATGCTTACCTTTTGACCACGCTTCCTCAAACGAACCTGCATCTTCGGAGTACTTGTTTGCAGATAGTCATGTACCACAGCAAAATCTTGTGAGCCTTTGGGGAAGATTTCATCTCCTGGCAAAGGCCCCTTCACAAGAAACTTCATTTTCTTGGCATTATTCTGAAGTCGATCTTTAGCATCAATTCCAAGCTTTTGGCACACCGCCTTTATTAAAAATTATAATTTCTTAATTAAATATGCTGTTTGTATAATTAAAAGCATTGCAAAAGCGAGAAATTGCATATCTACTTAACTGTCTCGAAAATCGAATGACGAAAGATATTAAAATAATATGTCTTGTAATAAATAAGCCAGATATGATTGAAAGCAAATTAATGTATGAAACAAGTTATTTTTTGTAAATCAATTTACTTATTAAGTATTGTGAACATAACGACTAAAAAGCGCTTGAATATGATAGCACAAATGAGCAATAAATGAATGGAGAATGAAGTCGAGACCAGTAACCAGTAATTTTCTGGTGGTATATGTACATATATATTTTGATTTGGCGTAGGTTCACATAAGGAGCTAATATTTCAAATTTTGTATATTTTGATTTTTAGTGCATGATCAGACACTAAAAATATAATTATGTAGCCAACTACTGTTCGAATTGAACGCTTTTAATCCTTCAATATATAAATCTAACTTCGTTAAAAATAATTCATGCAAAATATTCATCAAACTCGTCAGAATCTGACGAGGAATCAAAGTAGCCTGAGGAAGAAGACAGTGAATTTTTTGAGCTGCCCGAGGACATGGTCATGCCCATCATAGCCAACATCCAATTACGGTTACTGGTGACATCTTCATTGACCTCGATTCCAACACGTTTCAAAATTACTTGAATCATTCGGCACAGCTTCGTCTCAAAGTCAGTAGAGTTATCTGTAATAGATGAATACAACTGTGAAAGTCTCATCAAATACAGAGATATACCGATAGATTCGTCATTTTCGATCTTTTTTTGCATAGTATTCCTGAAACATGTTAAGTGATTGGAAAAAGTGGTAGTAAAATTACCGATAACATCAAAGTAGGGGTGGCCAACCCAAGCTTGGGCACACCTCCCATCCACATCCTTTGCTAAAGAAAGACCTTCAGTTCGACAAGTGTGATCCTAGAATGACAATAATTTGGAATTATAATGATTTCCTGCTTTCTCTACACTCTTAATGAACGAAATATATCCAAAAATAGCAACTTTGTTTTAATTTCACATATGTAATCTTACATCAGTAGAATAGAAAGGCTCAGCCCCATTGGCAGCAGAAACCATATGGATGATGTGGTTGTATCTCGCATCTCGAAGATCCACCTCGTTCCACCCATTTCTGGAGAGCATGGCTTCCCAGACATCTCGTGGGATATCTAAAATAGCCATTCAGCAGAGAAAGTAATTATTCCAATACTGTTTACCACAATCCTTCCGTAATTGTAATAATATTCTGTGGGACAAACTCACAAGCTGAAGCATCCATTGCTCCCCTGTCGCAGATAATTAGGACATCTCGGTTCACGGACTCTGCCATTCGGAAGTAGGACCTCTCAATTTGCATCATGGTCCGCAACAGCTCCTCTTGGAACTGGAGTGCTGGAGAATTTGAAAACATCGTTCGCTAACGATACACACAAGGATCTCCATCAAGAGTAAGTTTTGTGACATAGAGCAACTAACTAACATGCTACGCAGATACATTCTCAAAATAGAGAAAGTTACTTTCACTCAGTCAGTCATTCCAAGCAAAACAAGATAAAACAAAAACAATACACGAATTAATTAGAGGAAAAATACAGAAGAGCATATAGCGTATATAATATTCCTTTAAAGTATATGTATAATTTTTTTAAACATGATTTTCAGGTTTTTAACATAATTTAATTACACCATTACTTCCAACTGGCCCAAAAATGATAGATTTTTTACTTATAAAGTCAGGAATCAGGGTGTGGTTGGTTGCAAAAAAAGGCAATGCACCAAAAAGAATGAAAAATGTGTGAATATTATACAAAAGTATTTTTGAACTTGAAATGTAACTGGTTCATTCCACTCAGATTTGCACTCGTTTATAAAAATAGCTCATCTGGACGAGTAAAGTAAGAGGGAGGGAGGATTGCGTACAGAAACTTATCTCAGAAGAACAAGAGTGCCATGCCGAGTTACATAGTTTGTTTTATAAGACTTTAAGGAGAGAGAATTTAGAGAGTATAATATATAATCCGGATTGATTCGAATTCGAAGGAATGGATGGATGGGTGGATCTAACGGAGGACGGATGGATGGATGGAGTTCGCTACTACTGTTCCACACGGTCGGTTTGTCTGAAGGTCAATTCTTTTCATTCTACAATGTACTATACGCTCTGCAATCCTTTCAAGCGAAAAATCTCACTCTTTTCCAATTCAATCATGATGAGAAAACTATGATGTTGCATGTTCACTCGGATCATTGGATTAGATGGGCAAATGTGACTTACACAACTAAATTCTCCTCGTTTTTCATTCCTTCTCCGTTCTAAATTTAGCTCCTCGAAAGTAGACATAGCTTATAGACACAGCGCCACACGCCCAATCAACGCTACTCGTGCTTTCTCCGCCATTTTAATAAGAGAAGACAGATGAGATGTCCAATAAAAGCATGAGCGCCTTTGATTTTAATTGGTACAAATGGATTTTGGTGAATCCTTTCAATTACTTTGGGGAAGGTGGTAATGAGAATGGTAAAGAGAAACGGTGAATAGATATACTTAATTATGAAATGTCCTTGTGCATTGCATGATGTTATATTGGTAAACGTCGCCGTCTCCCTTATTCTCCAAGTAGTTTACAAATACCAAGTTCATGGATGAGGTTCAAATCAGCTCAACCAAAAGAAGGAGAGTAGGGAGAGAAGAACATTTCCGTTTACATGTTAATTAGCTAAGTACATATTTATATGTGCGCGAAATAGGATAGATGCTGATGTGGAATATATATTTTATAAAATACGATATACAACTTTCATTATGAAAGCAAATGTTTGGAAAAGAAACTTGAGAGCTTGCGATCTAAATGGACTCATATTTACCACTCATATTTACCACATATCCTATAAATTAATAGCTGTATCATCAAGAAGGAAAAAATATAAAATGAGTTCAAACTTATTTTAGCATAAGTCAACATTCTGTACATTATCCATTATCTTTCAGGATGTTCTAGATAAAACAAATGGATTCTTACATACATAAAGTAATTACATGTCCTTTATTAGGTAAAATTGCAATATAAATAACAGTGGTGGTCATGACTAACCCCACCGAGATCGAATGATATATTTCTCGGGTATCATTATCCTGTCATATATAAATTATGTTTGTTATAAATTATGTATGATCATGTTCTTAATTTGCAAAAGTAATGATGATTGTAGCTGATCCTTCTTCTTCTTATCTTCAAGATGGAGATAAATACATACAACGCAACATTGCATCATTTACTCATTGTCATTGACCGCAAATAAATAGAAGAGAGTACAGCTACAGCAGCATAAAAATCCGAACTTATTACCACTATTACCAACCAAGCCTTGTTGTGTGTGATAGTGAGAGAGATAAGATTTCGTGACACTTAATTCTCCTCTATCTATTAATAGTACATTATAGGTAAATGGGAAAGTGATCCCGTGTCAAAGTCCATTCAAGATTCCCCAACTTTCAAAAAAATCTTGCCTTAATCTTTCATGCTGACAAATGTAAGTGTAGACGGTTTGGCACCACTACATTAAAAAAGGCTACATAACCTCTCTTAATTTCAGGACAAAATAAATACCATAAAATAAATGATTACGAAATTCCAACAAAGTCATTCGAGGAAATGAAATAATCCTTATTTTCAATGCTAAGCTAAATTTGTTTCGTCTTATTTCTACATAATTACAATCCATCCGTTCTTCATGTGTTGTTTGTGCATTGTTTTACTAGAAAATCCTTGAGTTAAATAATCTCTCTCTGTCTCAGCTAAATATGACAAGCAAATAGGTAGCAACAAGGAACAAAAGTTGGTTATAAATCAAATGACAACTCCGCCCATTTAGGTGTCAAATGTGAGGCTGACTGTTCTTTAAAGCAAGGGAAAATCCAACTCTATTCTATGTATTTCACTGTCAATTAAAATAGCTGAGCCATATGCCACTACAATAATCTGCAACGTAAAGTAGCAGCCTAATTGACGTAAGAACTTTCAAACACAAATCATTGGCACATTGTATTTTGTGACGAAGGAACAACTCACCAATCAATTGTTAGCAAATCATGTTACACAATATATACACTGCGATCCCAGCAGCTGGGAACATTTGTGGACCCAGTGTGTAAATACAAAAAGTGATTTAAATGAAAATGAATTTTGTACCGCTGCCAATTTTAAGGAATTATAACCAATCCGGTCTATAATTAAATCCCATGAAAACTTTAATCGCATATTATTACAGACTTGATTTAGTACAAAACGTCCAATCACGAGGATCAAGATGGAACAAATTAGTAGGAAAAATAAACTATTTTAAAGGAGTTGCATAACGCAAATATGTAACGTTTTGAACCAACGCCGAATTGTACAATTTACATCTTGTGTCTTCAAGGTCTTTTCCAGTATGACACGACACAAAATCTCATCATACATAACATTCTCACTTCACCGCAAATGAGAAACTTAATGACGATATTTCAATCAACACATTATTAACTTTAAAGCGTAAATACGGAGAAGAAATGGAAGTAAGTGATTCATCCAGCGTATGACTTTCTCCTCTCATCAATCAATTTTGGCATTGACGTGGAACCAACCGTTTGTTTGCTCTTTTATGCTTTCCAATGCAATGCTCATTTTTTGAATAATAAAGCAAGGTGGAAAATTGCTCGTCAAATTCGACCTCAAAAAAATTGTTCTGTAATTTATATTCAATGCCAAGGTAAAGAAAAAAAATATTAGTGAATGAGCGATTTGTTAACAAAAAATAAGAAGTTGGACTTAACCAATTATGAAATGGGTTCTTACACAACCTGTCACAAAATAGGTCCCTTACTGTATAAAATAATCGTTTAACAAAAAATAAGAAAAAACAAGCAATAGCAAAAGACTACAAAATACACTACATTCATTCAGTGTTCAAAAATGGTCACATCAAATTGATCGTGTTACCGTTACCAGCTACGTATTACTTTAAAAGAATTATCAACAAAAATTTGCACATTTCCAATTCACCAAAATATATACAGTATAACTGGCAAAATATCCTTTCTCCCAATTCATACAGTTTGGACTTTTTATATAACTACCCACTACCCAGAATATAAAGAAGAGGAATTTTGCGCTGCAAAACAAACTATTGATTTTCAATACATGCTGATTTGCATCATAACTCAGACTTTGACCAACCAACAGTTTTATGATTGAAGCGCACTGCAGAATAGTATAGTAAGAGTCCTTCTGCTGAATTATAAATTGCACTCAATTTTGACAGTGGCGTTGCCTCGGATTCTTCTATCCTACCCGAATTTAAAGGATGTGTATAATAATGAAATAATAAACAATGTTTACAGTAAACTTTCACCATGTAATTTTGAATTTTGTATGCTCAATTTAAAAACGTCATGATGATAAGTGATCTCAAACTATGCATATTTGTCAATTATCGCTATGTATAGGGCACTGCCAATTCAGTTGTGTTCCTTTACTAGCAATTTCATTGATTCATATCTTACGCAATTTTAAAATGTACATATAGCGTACTAAAAATGTTGAAGGATAGTAAATACGTACGTGCCAAAGACATGATATTTTAAAGAAATAATAATTCTACAAATTTTCTCCAAACTTTTATCTCCACCTCATAACAATAGCTCATATCATGAAATGTTTGCTTGGTAAATTGGATTGTGCAAATTATTATGCATTAAAAAAGTATATTAATAAGTATAATTTTTTCGTATTTGTTATTGATAAAGCACAAAACACGGAAGCGTGGAATTACAAACAGGGTCAAATTCAAAAGTACCTTGATCTGGGGTAAGCTCCGTGAATTTGATTCCTCCGCTGTAAATGTTTTAAACGAAATTTAGTTATAAATTCAGAAAGATGTACATTCTGGATCTAAGCCAGTCTGTAGTAATTCAACATTTTTATAAGAATTGGTCTTATTTAGTTGGAATTGAACCCTCAAAATATAAATGCAAGATAAAAAAGATCAAACTTGATCAAGCATTCTATCAGTGTTTATTTTAGTCCAACTGTATGACGTAATTGGGGAATTTTTTGTAAAACATTAAAAATAAATGAATTTTAAATAAAAATCTTGTCATGAAGCTTGCCAATTTCATCGTTGATTAATTTTACACTCATTATTTGACTTTCTGAAATGGAAGTTTTGCAGAAAAAATAGTG
This sequence comes from Folsomia fimetaria, assembly GCA_034695645.1. Classification (NCBI taxonomy): domain Eukaryota; kingdom Metazoa; phylum Arthropoda; class Collembola; order Entomobryomorpha; family Isotomidae; genus Folsomia; species Folsomia fimetaria. The sequence goes on along the minus strand of JAQFZJ010000234.1, from coordinate 1,618 downwards.
CTAAATTTAGTTTAATTAAAATTAGGGCATCTTAATCTTAATTTACAATGATCATCATCGCATTATCATTCTTACCTGAGCAACACAGTTGCAGTTTCCGGAACTCGAAAAACTTTCCATCCCATATTTTCAAAGAAAGTACACAATCTTGCTTGACCTGTTGTCTTTCCTCCGCATGGACCTGTAATTTGAAATCCATATCCTGTTATACAAATCTTTAGAAATCATTAATCTGACAGTGTGAAGAAGCTATAGATCAAAGCATGAATTTTAACAAGGAAGGAAATTTGACATAGTTTCAATATAAATTCCAATCAATTATGTTTACGATTAGTAATACTGATATTATTATACGGACATGAACATATTGGGTCCAATTTCATAATCAAATGACTGAGGTCATGATGTCTCGGCATGCAAAATCCTGCACATGGACAACACAACATTATCATTGCTCAACGAATGCATAGTTTTCCACGTGTACTCCCTTACTCACTAAATTCATTCACTCACACACACTCCCCACATTATTTTTTAAACACATGCAACCATTTGGAAAATTACTTGGCATAAAAATCGGAATCCATTGTTTGAGGACGGTCATAAAATACAGCGAAAGAATCAGAGGCCAAAGGTTATTTGCAAAGTCTGACTGACTCGACAATCCAATGTGAACTATTTTAGTTTATTCTCAAATTTCGTGCGAAATGCAAATGTTCGTTATCTCAGATTTTACGAGCCGATGCGAATTGATTTTGAAATTTTATATATTTAATGTTTTTGTCTCCAATCGGATGACATTTACCCTTCAAATCCATCAAATATCTACAATTTCATGTTGAAGTCTGAGAAAATTATTTGCATCCGGTCTCATTAATATGAACAAGAGCAACGACTGTATGTAGTTAAATCCCAGAAATTAAACCGATCATTTAATTATAAATTTGACACCAAACCAGACGAGTTTTTAAACTTAATGTGTTCGTCGACTGTCTGGAGTCTGGAAATAATGGATGACTGTCAACGAACTGAATCCTTAAAATATTAATTATTCAATATATAGTCAAACACAGGTCTGTCTCCGATAACTACTTTGCGGTTTTATGCAAACAGGAGAAATTGGATTTAACAAGATTTCTTAAAGTGAGTAGGAGTAAAATTAGCTGCTACCCTATTTGGTCTGGCACCCGCATTTAGGAAACTCTCTGATCAAGGAGAAACTAAAATAATACCATATAACCAAAAATAGGCCATATGCCAAGGAATTAGAGCTTATATTTAGTTGCCTTATAAGCCATGCAGAAAATCGAATGCCTTTTTGTGAAGGTTTCCACCACCTTCACAAAAATATACTACGCTTTCACTTTTAAAAATTTCTTTTCCCAATAAATCAAAAAGTTATATAAATTTGAAATGTTATTTAATTATAATGAAATTGAAATATCCTATTTGCGATTTTCTTACTAATTTTTAGCCCGAGCTAGGGCTTATGAAATCCTCAAATCCGTCTGTGTGTGTGTGTGTGTGTGTCTGTTCCTCCGATAACTCTCGTTAGCGTTATCTGATCGACTTCAAATTTTTACCACAAGTAAAACATGCCAATGCAACGGCTAAGTTC
>JAQFZJ010000233.1:0-42574 GCA_034695645.1 Folsomia fimetaria | reverse complement strand
AATTATTAAAAATTTTTTGTCTCGGAAAAAAACTTAGAAAAATTTTGGCCACTGCCCCAGTAACCGTACTAAGACCTCTGTGTTTGTGTTGAGGATCACAAATCTTAATGCATACATATGTTCAGGTTCAGGTGTTGGGCAAAAAGAAACAAGTTTTGGACAACCTTTTCTGAACGATTGCAGCAATTTAAATCATACATTGCATGTAAAAAGAGAGCGAGTGGACGCGGACTGGCTAGTAGTGTCAAATTATTGCTGCTACTAAAAAAGTGTGAGAATTTGATAACAAAGTAAAATATTGTCTTACTTCTCCATTCATCCTAGAAAATAGGAGGCTTGTACTGTGAGAGAGTCCTTCCCCGGAGTCAAACTCATCTCTAAGGACTTCGTACTTTTTGTGAAGTTGAGTCAATTCGCGACGCGTTTCTCGGTGAGCACATCGTTCCAAATGTAGCATGGCTAAAGCATCCAATGGACTTCTTCCGTTGATTTGGAAATTGCAGTTGGTCACTCGACTCACATTATTGTGCAGGGGGTCCACGAGATCATCATTTATCATAATCTCACTACTTGTCCCGTCCAGTGAGTCTGGTTCTCCTCCGGAGTAAATGTTCTCTGTTCAAATGAAACAAGGTCATATTATTATTATTATTGTGTGGCTCAAAATTTTGGCAATTTTATAATCAAAGTGTAATTCATGCAAACATTCCATTTCCGATTTTGGTGAAATATGTAGATACATATAAAGTAGTGTTTTATTCAGAGCCGAATAAACCATAAACGATTTATTAATCAAGTCACATACTGCCAAGTCAACCACTGTGATGTGCGTAGATATCTGTAATATGCATTACATAAGTAATTGAAGTTTAGTTCCGATCCGAGTCAATAATATTGCAACCTTTGAACCTTATTATGAGCATGATGTAAAATATGTTTATATAAACATGGCGACATTTTAATGTTAAAGTTAAAAGGACACCTTCAAAAACTTCATTAATTTGCACCCGATGTGTTAAATAAAGCCATAAAGCTTCGTCTATCTATACCTATAACGTATACCTATTATGAGTGAGACTCACTAGATCAATCATGAAATTGGAATGAGCACCCCTTGATTTTGAACTTATGGAACTTTCTCCCCGAAAGTTGTAGTAATTGGGCAAAGTATCCGCACATAAAAGGTGTTATTGCGAGATTGAAGATGAAGTTCCAAAATACAGGTTTCATGATTACTTTTTTGACTTTGGTGATAAATAAAGCAGTACAGTACACAAAATTAATAACTCTAGTTAGTATATTTTTGAATTGCAATCCTGCTAAATTGAACTTCTGTCCCACTTTTAGTAATAAACCCAGATTTGTACGTTGTAAATATTTATTATTTATTTTGACCGGAATTGCACTACTGCTCGATATTCGACCCATTTCTAAACAAAGTAAGTGTTGTACTTTGTACTCATATAAAGTCAGAGTTTTACTATTATCTATAATCCTCTTGTAAAATTTGCCCACAACATGTACTCCTCGTGGTTGTGCTATTGTTGATTGTTCTCATCATACAACAACAGCACCACGCAAAATATTTGGATGGATGGAATGCTTCGAATTAAATACCAATATTTAAATGTCTATGCAATGAAACAAATATTTAACATCCATTCATTCCGATCCCATTGTGGCGGATGAAAGTGATGCATTAGTTCAAAAAGCACGGCCACCAAGACCACAACAGCGTCGCAATAATAACATAAAATAAGCCATGTAGAAACTTATGCGATAATGCAATACAAGATAATTTCAATTTGGTGTCGATCATTAAAATTTATTACAAATGAAAATTTAAATGCCCTACAAGCTCGTTTAATTTAAACTTTGTAAATTTGACTTGAAAATGTTTTTATAGAAAGTTATGTTCTGAATTTGATCATAACATTTTGATTAAGTACATAATCATGTTGACGAAATCTTAAGATTGATTCTACATTTCTATTCATATTAATAGCTTTTACATATCCACAACTGCAATTAACAGTAGAACATAAAAGCTGTGATGTTGTGTGATATGGTCATGATGCTGAACATAACATATTGCACATTTGTCAACATATTTGTACACTTCTAACCCAAAATCCCAAAAAACAGAACATCTGCATCCTTTTACTTAATTTAAGAACCGTTGCTGAGTTCACAATTCTGAAACAAAACAATTAACCTGAAACCTAAACAATGCGCCTTGTAAACAACATACGCTTTGATGAAACCAAAGCGCAATCCCGTCAGTCACACTTGTTGAGTTGATGTTGTTAATTAATTCTCACTTAAAAGTTATACTTTGCTTGCACCCACGACAAAAATGTATGCGTTACGTAATAATGTAAACATGTTATTCCTTATTTCCAATTTCTCAGTATAACTGACGTAGGAGGTGGAATCGAAATCAAAAATCTGATTTAGTTCAAAATCAACAAATTCAATACGATACTTTTTGACATTTTCATTGCCTGAATGCAAAACTGAGAGGAAAATGTCTCAAACTTTAACTTCACCCACTAATCCTATAGAGTTGGTAACACAATCAGCACACACTTTTAACCAGCTAGTGTCCCCCATTACAGTTTAAAAAGTGTCATTTTTAAAGAAAAAAATTAAAATCGAGTCCACTTCGTACCATTTGGCTTGACTGAAATGTAGATCAAATCAGTCACCAACAAATTCTGAAAGAGACACCATTTTGGTATCTGCATAGCATTGAATTGTTGGGGAATCTGTCTGTTGGTCTGTGTTTATTGTGGAGCAGTAGTGTTTAATTTAATGCCGTTGACAATTTGGGGACCAAATAAATACGCATGATTCACTCACACTATGCAATGCACATACATTCTCTTTACTTGTACAGATACTTTGAGGGAAAGAGTTGTTAAGAAATCACAACTTGATGTTTGTTCATGTAGAACTTTTCTTTCATGTTATTGAAGAAATGCGAATATATGACATAGAAGGTGAATTTTTCAATATATCTGTATTATGTAAAATCCTGCACCAGAGTAATAGAGATTTTTAGTTTCATTTGATTGAATAGCGATGATAAAAACCCAAAATTATTATGACATCTGTAAAATTGTAGTTTATAATATGATCGGCTGTTGCAAATCTCATGCGAACAGTTAACTGAAATGGTGTGTATATAAAGTGATGGCGTGCATTTCCTTTCGTTCCACATTTATCCTGTCTTCGTCATTTATTCTGTCTGATGGTGTCATTTTCCACGTTTTTCAGACAAAATGGTTGTGCTAATGAGGACTAAACTTCAAAAAGGAAAGAGATGAAAACGTTGTAATGTGAACTTTGTTCAAGAAAATTGCATCGAATGACTGCGTTTACTTAACGCCCCGATTGATCAATTCTTATAAATTATCTCAAATGTAAAAGTTTCTCACAAAAGCTCACTACCAATCTTTTGACAATTTAAGCCAAAAAGAAGACATTCGATCTTTACTCCGTGACAAATGATGTGAAAATGTTTAACCTGTTTTAGACAAAACTTACCGGTAGGTGGTAATGCTTGGTCCACATTACTTAGAACATCAATTTGTCTCTCCAGGGTGACGCACATCATGTCCAAATGCTTCATTTGAGCGGTCAATGATTGCTGCGAGTTGGTTGTTGTTGTTGTATCTGACCTGGATTAAAAATAAATACAAAGTTTACAAAAAGAAGCAATAAAGAAGGAAGAATAATGTTCGTTCATGATAATAATTGTTTGTTATCAGGAAGCAAACCAAATTGCCAAAATGCGTGCAACTGAATAAGAGAGTTGAACACTTCATGCGTGGCATAGCAATGACATGACGCAATTGTTCTTTGTAAAACCTTATGGATTTTGTAAATTTACGTCACGGTATTATTCCCCTTAGACTGTAAAAGGTTAGAGGGTCACACTACTTAACTCGAAATTTGTATAATTGTCAAATTACTTTATTTTTAGGCAGAATCAAAAGGTGTCAGTTTTATCTTTATGTTTTTTTGGCTTTTAATACATTTTCAGTCAAACTACTCGAATCAATGGCAAATGAAAAAACTTTGATTTCCGGCGAGCTGAAAATATCGTATTCAAATAATTGATCAAATAATTAATTCATAAATGTGATCAATATACACAAATAAATCAACATTACGTATATAAGTTCAAGAGTTCAATATTCAAACCGTTATAATAATCTCTTTATAATCTCTTTTTCAATTAAAAAAGTTCATTAAACACATTGAACATTAAACAAATGAGACTATTCTCAACAATCTCACACTGCAACCAATTTGATAATAATTAAGTGAACAGTGAAAATCAGAAAATACAGTTTCATCACTCCACTAATGAGTCTTAAATTATAATTGAGGCGAACTTCCAAGTTGGGTTCCAAGTTGGGAGTATATATATTGAATATATATAACTTATAATTGACGTATTACCAATTACTTATTTAATTACTTATTTTTCATTTTGCATTCACTTATGCGTTTAATAATCAGGTATAATTATTACCTATTGCAAATTCCACGGGGACGCCTAAAGTCTAACGTTTTCATGGTCACTTCCCCTCTCAGGAGAGATTAGGACGTTGACCAAGTACGGAAGGAAGCACTAAATCACATTTCTTAATTTTGTAAACAATTTATGTTATGTTTCTTGAACTTATCATTTGAAATCTTATCCTACTATAGAAAATGTCGTCGGGTCAAAAACTTGCAACATTTTTCACTTGTTGGATAAGAACAAACACACCTTCACAAATGCCAATTGCTCTTTTGGAGTGATATGAAACTACGAACGCTTTGGTGAAACACTAAAGGCAATCAGTGACTACAACTACAATGAGTCAAACAGCAAAAATGCGGAGAGTTAAGTCGTGCCTTAATCCGCCAAGGGTGATACTTAGGGTGATACTTAGGGGATCATGTGTTTCATAAGAAGATCATGAAGTGATGCACTTTAGCGGAACAAGAACTGTTGGTGGAAGGAAGTACCAAGTTGTACGCAACGTGCAGTCAAACTAATTCGTATTATTGTATTATTTGCTTCCGAGTCAAGATATATATAATCAGGCTACTACTATTGCTGCAACAAACCCCGAAATAGTGCTAATAATAAAGAATATATGTGTGTTTTATTTTTGTATTAACGAATAAAAAGAACCTCTCATCATCTCACAGCAGTTGTGGGAGTAGAAGAGGATATCAATTCACTAAAATCAGTTCACTTCTACAAATAAAACGTGAAGAAATGAGAAGGCCACGGGAGCGGAACAATGCAGAAACCGCAAGCACCTGTGTTTCAGTCTCAAAAACTTAACATTTGCACGTTTAACCGTATTTTGCACTATTGGTTCGTATCAGTGACTGAACCGTGATTCTGTGGAGGAGAACCACAATCTACCGTCTTTTAACGCACAAAACAAAGTAGATATTCAATACCCGCAACAATCAGTTTCTGTATGTAGGCAACCACTACTAACGTATTCTAGATATTTCAATTGTTGGCAATGTTTTCTTTTTATAATTAACTCATCCATCCCCTACTTACGCACAATTATAAGATATACGAGTACACCAAAACCGTCAATCCGACTAATTCATTCAAATTCAAGAGACAGATTCTTTATTTACTTTAGTTCAACTTTGCACATATATAGTCTTATTATTGTTATATATTTGATATTATTACCGTTCTTTAACAAATAATTGTCAAATAAATTATAAAGTGCACAAACACACACCACAATTTTTCCAAGGCGTAGTTTGCTTGCAACAAAAATTCATTAAAAGTGGAAACTCTGTGAAATTTTGAGACGACACACAACACTCCTAAAATTCCAACATGAGACTTTGATATCCTGCTTCAGATGGGATTTACTACTTACTGTGTATGTATGTGCGTATACTATTTGAGTTATTGTGGACAACAATGAAATGACATGTCACTGATGAAGGAGTCAGACTTTTACACATTTGTGTTTATTTGATATGGATGGATGCTGATTATTTGATGTTTTTTGTACTCTCAGCTTGTACGTAGATTGTTATAGTGAGGAGTGGATTATTCTCAGATTTGATGATAATATTAACATTGGAATGGTTCAAGCTGAAAGAAGACAAAAGGTAGTAGCAGCAGAAACAGCGTAATCTATTATTCATATGTTGCCATTGTCATTGAATCTTAATGCTATGAAGGAACATGCAAATTGTAGAAATTTGTTTTCTTCTATGAATTATTATCATCCCTCCCAAAATCTCAACTTATAACTTCACCAAATTTAAGTGCGCCTCGTTCCTCGTGGAGTTCCTTCTAATTATACCAGAGATTTTTTGTCAAAGCAGAAAATCAGAAGGAAGGGTTTGAATGAGTGGATGGATGAAAGGAAATTAGCTCAGCTCAACTGTCTACACGATGAAGAATATGTCCTTGGATAAAAGCATTGATTTGCAAAAATACTTGAAGAAATGATGAATCAAAGAAGGTTTAACGAATTTAATACTTAATTTCATTAATCTTCCTTTTTAACTATTGTCTGTCCCCGCACTATCTGCATTAATAGAATTTTGCTAATATTACCAAGGATTATTCAAGGAATGAATATATATATATCCAATTCCAATAATTTCCAAATCATCATCATTATAATCGTCGTCGGTGCACCCGTATTTTTTTCTACTTCAAAAGGAATTTATGCATAAGCTTGCTCAAGGAAGTCATCAAACGTCCCTGATTAAAATGTCACCCAGTTGTGGCACATTATAAAATCATGGTGGAAATAAATTAGTGGTTGATTAAAAAGATCAAATTGTGCAATTTTGTGACATCGAAAATTCTGACGGGAATGAGTGATGGGATAAAAGCCATTAAAATGGTATGGCCTCTTCTAAATTTAGTCATTTCCGTTTGAAGGGAACATTTTTTGTGTTTTACTTTAATGTACCACGCGGAGATAATCCCTCCAAAGCAAATCCTTCCTTCAATGGATTAAAATTAAAGTTCATTAATTTTCAATTACAGATAATAAATTAAAAATATTCTATAATAAAAATTATCATAATTTTTAAATCTTCTTATTAGTCAAGAATGATGCTAATTGAAATGGTCAACACATTTTATTAACGAATAATCCCACTAACGGATGTCTAGTAAGAGCACGTGTTAAATATTTCATTATACACGCGTGCCAACTTTGTAATTTTCACATTGGCACATTAAAAAGCATAATAATTGTTGTAGTTGCTTATATAGTGTCCGAAACTATGTTACCAGAACTTTGACTCGGGTTCAAGCAAATAAGTGCATAAAAATACCTATACGCTCTCTGGTCACCATTATTAACGCTGTAGAACGCTCGTGTTCATTTTCCATGGTTCAGTGCCTCCTTTAAATGTCTCTCTCTGTTCCTTTATTTAGTGCCATTAAATACACTGAGGCAGAGTCTCACTTTACTTTACGTATCTTACTATGGAAAAAACGTTGATGCCTTTTTACCTTATCAACAGTAAAATAAACTGATTTTCAATGGGATCATTCGTAACAACCCAATTTATAATGATTATCTTTTTTTTAGAAATTTGTTCATCTCTATCTTCCAAATGACCGTTTTTGTTGTATTTCACTACATTTCAATTCTACCACCTTGTGTATTAAGTACATATTATTGAGGGGCGAGCCCAACCAAAACATTTATTCAATATGAATAAAATAAGTGTGTATAGTATTTACAAGAACATTATTCATCAAATCTTTCATCTCATGTCGTGATTAAGGAATCGTGTTTAAGCAAATCAAACACTTTCCACATTGTCATGCATTATCTTAATTAGGGAGTTATGATGACTTAATATTTTTATAATCTTTTTTTGCAACAAGTACACCGTGATTAAGATTAAGATATGGGACACGGAATCCCAGCTCTTGACCCAGTCGTGCCGTGGATGGAGCAATTGTTGATGAGTGTTTCATTCGCAATGTTAAAGTCACGTGTCGCAATTATTCTTATTTTAATAATACAAAAGGGACATTAATATAAAATATTAATGAGAAATTAATGGTCACTTTTTCATCCTTTGATGAGATGAACACATAATAAAAAATTTATTAAACTAACCTATTCAAATGTGTTTTAAGATTGTCTCGAATTAGATCCCGTTCCAATCGATACGTAGCCAACTTGTCGCACAGCTTCGCTCTTTCTCTGACCAGACTCTCTTTGACCAGAACTGCATGAGGTTTTCTAAGGAGGTTGATAATGAAGGCATACTTTTGATGCCATTCTTCCTCCACAAAATTTCCCTGGTTGTTGCTGCTACTATTCATGTTTGGGCAGGTTTCGTTGGTAATGTTTGGCACATCATTGACTTTAGAAATGAAGATGGCTCGACCCTTCTCAATCTCGTTCAAGTTAATCACTTTCACTGGAGAGCAGAACCGGTGGTGGTGGTGGTTGGTGATGGTGGCGAAGGCATCTTTCTTTGCTCCCATCAATTTTAATTACTTAGGAAATAATTACGACGCGCAGAAAACCGCTGCTGCCTATCAGTTCCACAATCGAGTACAATTTTCTTGTGGGAAACCAAAAGTGTAATTTGTTAATTCATTAATTAAATTTGTCTTCGTCGTCGCAATTCTCACAATTGGGACGGTGGACTTTTTTGTAACATCCAGCAGTTGCATACAATGATCACTTTTTTTTGTACTATGCTACTTTTTAATTTGTTTCATTGTACGCATTTTGTGAATTGCATTCCGGCAGTTTGTGTATTTATGCCCAAAGTATTAAACAATAGGAATTGTTTCACCACATTCACGTGCATCCACAACAATCAAGCCGTGTTTTGCTCACAAATAAAAAAACATATAAAATAATATCATCTCAACTTGAACAATTCAAAATGACCACACCACAACAAACGCAATACGATGCACGCCCTGCAATAGTAATTACTCACTCACTTCTCTGGCATGTCTACCGCATTATTATTTTCTATATAAATAAAAACTTATTATATTATTCTCTGTCCTTATAATAATGTAAAACCAAACACACCAGGATTTTGGTCAGTGTGGTGTTAAATAATAATTCACGAGCTTAATGTCACAAAAAGATAAATTGGCTAAAGTTCACTTTTTTTCTTAGTTTCATGAACAAACTCACAACGTCACACTTGCATTGAATTGTGAATTTTAAAACAATAGCGTCATTATTCATGTTTTATGAATGATAAGCTTTCAGATTGGAATTAAGTAGTTTTGCATTCTTATTATAAATGATTTTCTGCTTTTCTTCTCAAGATTATGAAAAAGTCTTCAATAATTGGAGAGTCCACTTCTGGCCATTGTTGTCTATCAAATAATAATGTTGCCCATTATGCATGTGTATTGGACCACACCAGCAGATCAGTCAACAACATTGTTACCAACAAAGCAAAACCATTTCGTCTCGTGTGAACTAAGTCAGTCTGTCACCAGATCAGAAGCAAGACTCGGTTTCGTCACAGCCGTGAAAACACCACCATGACTCGTCTTAAATGTATTATACGAATATCAGCAAGATTTTAATAATGCACAATCCGTGAAGATGAGACTGATGAGCCAGTGAAGTGAACTTGTCGATCCTCCTCACTCTCACCGACCACCTCACTAATAACAACACAACACTGAACAAATTACTTCATAATAGATATTTTCTTTCTTATTTTAGAATTATTCACTTTTGATCCCAAAATATAAAATCCAACCTCACCTCCTTTATTTGCCCCTCCTTTTATTTTTCACAACTTTCAAATTAACAAAGTCACAAACACAATCATTTGCATCATAACTCGATCGCAAACTGAGGAATTAGATATTCTGCAGAATTTATTTGGCAGTGTTAATTATTATTGCAGATATGTCCCAATCGAGTAGTTACAGGTAACTGACAGCCAACTATTGATCTCGTTTGCTTGGAAATTGATGTTTTGAGACTGACTGACTGACTGACAGAGATTTAAAGTTTCACAATAGGGCACCAAGACCAACCAGACTCTTTAGTCCCGATTAAAGCAAAGATTGCATGAACAGCTATGTTTATATGATTACACATTGATGATGAGTGCAAATGTATAAGCACAAACTAACTCCTGTAACCTGTAATCTTCAATATTATTAGAAATTGTTAGAATTAACCGCAGTCAAGCAATTTCAGAAAGTGCACCCTACCATCTCTTCCAATTTGTTTGTGGGTTGTGTTTTTGGGACAGAAGTAACAATAAGTAATAACAAATCGTACGCTTATTAATATGCAGCTAAATTTGCACATGTGCAACCCTATCTTCGTTTTTCTTACTGATAGAAATACGAAAATGGAACTCAATCAGAAATTAAGATGAAGAAATAAAGGTGATATATTGACTGACTGCTGAACCACATTGACTATGCTGTTCTTGCCGAGCCTGCTATGGTTTGGGTAGAAATTTTTATTAAATAAAAGCAAAGTCTCAAATTATGAAATCTGCACCAGATTAGCCACCAACCACGAAGAGGTGTAACAAGTGGAAGTAATAATGAGTGTTGTGGGAGATGTACACAGTTTTTGGTGCGATCAGTCATTTTTACAGTATATGCACATTTCAGTACAAAATGAATCTGTTGTATATTAAGAGGCTGAAACACCACACTTGTGAATGATCCATAGTTTGAATTGTTAAAGTCATTTTTAATGGTATGTCAGTTTAGTTAGTTAGCTTGATACAATAGAATTAATGATGGTAGTAGTAGTGGTTTGGTTGCATTGGATTGCATATCACACATTTCCTTGCTTTCACTCAACTGCCAATGATCAACCAACAACAAGCAAGGGTTTCTGCATTGCTGCTTCACTCCACACCCTTGCTCTGCTACATTAATTTTTCTGCATCTGAACAAAACACAAAAGCAAGTATAAGAAGCAATGGGTTAATATTCCGCACCGTTACAGTACAGTGTATCAGTGTATAGTGAAGTCTAAAGTTTTTTTTTCATTAATGAATTGATGCACCACAGTCGTTTAACCCAGAATCAAATTTCTTAACGCATTTAAACTTTATGATGATGATTTTATGCGTTTTATAAATAAAATAAATAACAAGGTGATTTTAGAAATTCGTTGTTTACAACATCTAATATGGTGCTAACAATGGTTAAGACTGTGTTTTATGTTTGCCAAAATGAGAAATCTAAATACACATAGTAAATGGCGAACACATTCTTTATATACAGAATTACGCGTAAATGTGAAAAAACTTCAAATTAGCAGAAAGTAATTCACATATATCGTTGTTTGTCTCTTATTAGTGCAATGCTGATTGGATGACATGTTCACGTTTACTAACAACATTCCCGAAATAGATTGAACTTTGTGAATAAGGAAATGTTTCCATAATTTTCTTAGTCAGCTTAAATGTGCAAAGAGCTACCTTTAATTAAAGAGTAGTCCGACCCAACCTACCAAACTGCATGTGTACATTCCACTATTTTTGTTCTTTCCCCTGGCGAATATGTCTAAAAACTTGCTCTCCACAACTGAAACAGTTTGTGCTGCACAATAGGAAGTAATTGATACACCTTGAGGACAATCTTCATGGAAGAATCATTAAATTCTGTAGGATTTGGACTTTGGGTTAAACGACACTACTAGGTTATATATATTGCATGACGACAAATAATAATATGGACAAACTTTACATAGAAAGTTATTATTAGTTTTTGACAGTGTGAGGTATAAGCCAGCATTATCAATATTATTGTCTTTGTAATGATGAGAAACATGATTAAATAACTACCGCCTACACACAAATTTCATGCAACGTTGAATCAGGGTATAACCATTGCTAGTATTTTGCTACTATCAAATTCACGGTTGCATCTTTTCTGTTTGCTAAATGCGGTTGCTTTGCATTAAAAAAAAGTGTACAAATGGCTTATATCTGTTCAACCAGTGTAATAAAATGTACAAAGGAAATCTTTCAATAACTTCTTTAATTGTTGTAATTATTAGATAAGAATTAACAAAGCAGATAAAAAATGGAGTGAAACGTGCCAAAAATATGTAAGATTTGATATTACATTTATAACTGTCGGTTACTTATTTCCAGGTCAATGAGCAGATTACGGTAATTCAAAATCTGATATTTATATTATGCTTAATATTTATTTGTTTGATTGTTTTCCAATTGTAGTAGGTGTTTGTTTAGCTTCTTATCGGAGTAATACAATTGTTATAGTGTTCAATTAATTACTGATGCTATAATTCCCATGTGCAGGAATTGTGTTCGTTGGACGACCAAACTTTGGTTTTCTTTTTTTAAATAATAGCTGTCTTAGTTTATTCCCTGTGCTGAGATGATCGATAGTTGTTTTTATCAATTGTTACACTACAAGTTTTGTTAACCAAATGTAAACAGTTAAGGTAACTTTATCCATTCTTTTATTGAACATCACATACAATTGCAATTGATGGATTGGAAAATTCATAGGACCTGAATATTATACACTTTTTTATTTATTTCTCACCGTGCTCGTCGCGTACAGATATATCACATTACCCATCCATTGCTTTTCTGTCACAAAATAATGTAGGACTTCTCCTTGTAATGCGTAATCTTCTTGTCCCTGAAAAAGGAACTTTATCAACAATTCATGAATAGAACAATAGGACCTGATAGAGATTTTAAGGTGATCGAGGTTTAATATTATTGACCTGTTAAATAAATAATACGGTCATGTGTTAGAGGTGGTGATGACATGATATATGATGTGATGCCAACTTTTACAAGGACGAAAAACACGGAATTATTCTCATGCAGTTGCAAATTTAGACAGTGTGCATGGATCTTATAACATTGCAACAATTTCTTTTCTATGAACAACAAATTAACTCATCACATCGAAGCTTATTAACTGGTAAACGGTTGTTTCAACTTTCTATCGGTCAACTATTTCTTCCTTCCTGAAGATATTACTCTCCCACATTATGCTGTACTTTCGAAGGTTTTGATATTTTAATAATGCGTGGAGAATTCGAACATCTTAATGCTCCACTGCCCTCCCTCACCCGCACTCATACTAAAGGATTTCTTTGGATAATATGAAAATAGAGATGAAATCATCATTTGGCTTATTATATAGAAATGCATTCGTATATTATATTTCAGTAAGCATGCATGATTCTAAGTTACCTGTCCATATATCCTACACAAGAATGTTAAATCTACTCTACCATGAAAATAAAGGACTCATGCAGTATGTATTATTTCCTCTAAAACGAACAACAGAATTTCATTAATTTGTTTTACAGATATTTTGCACCTTTACCGTTTTGCTTGCTCACCCAGTTTAGAAATCGTAGCAGTCTGTGAAGAAGAAGTCAGTAGTAATGGTAATCGTCAAATAATTTCACGATTCTCACTTATTACATACAATAATGAGGCAGATGCAGCCTACAAACATAATGAAATCATTTATTTGATTCACCACCCGTTCACCTTTCTCAGTCACTGGAACAAGGTGAAAAACAAGTCGTGACGCAAGAAAACAATGCCAGGATTCACAAAAATCAACCCTGCAGAGTTTTTCAATGTTGATTTAATGCACTCATTACTCAAGTACTATGCAAGTAAGTGGCCTAATTCGCAAATAACAGCAACTGCTTTGTTTGCAACTTTTTTCGTCAATTATTTTCATAGTGAGATGAGAATCTTCTTTCATGCAGGCAGGCACTCTCTTTCTCCTTCAAGAGAAAGTTGGAACTGAATTGTCCGCAAGAAAACATTTGATGAGCATAGATGGCTCCCCATCCGCCAAACCTGTCGTGCTTTCACTTGAAAATTATCCAAAATATTCAAAGGCGACAATTTAAGGAGGACAAACATCGACTACCGTCTGTACATTATGTCGCTATTATAAATAATTATGAAATATTTTAATGCAAATTAGACAACTTGTTTGGTATTAAAATTCAAAATTTAATCATCACATTTAAAATACGGTACTACAATTCCGGTTTCAATAAATTTGTATATTACAGCAGTCGTCGTAATTCGTATCTCATGTAGTAACTTATCCGTTACATCATATATATATATATATATATCTGACTAGATCAGGTAAACAAGTACATGAAGGAAGTGGGTATTATCATCTTAATGAAAATTTTAATTCCACAAAAGGGACAAGTACTGATGCAATGACACATCGGATTTTTCCATGAATATATTTGTTTAGCATGACGGACTCGTCCAATAATCTTATTTTCAAAGAAGTCCAGTCCAATATGTAAGGATTAAATGGCATGGTAATATATATGCAAACTTGTACAGTACAAACAGTGAATTTTAATTGCAAATCTAATACAATTATGTATATATACTGACTTCCGCATGGTTTTTGAGTTATATATAGCAATTCTTCTTCGAGCTTGTGACCATCATTAAAACAACAGGTAAATTTCTGGTATTACATATTACAAAATGTGTATTTACAATATACATATGTACTATTTTAAATATATTATTTGAATACTTTGAATTTAAGGGTACTGAAAAATCCTATTGAAGAGAAGGTTCAAGTTCATTTTGAATTCATAGTGGTGTGGTGTGGTTGTGGTACATGGCAATGATTCATAAACATAACACGATCGCTTTTGATGTAATTCTAACTAGATTTCAGGTGTATTAAAGAAACAGCTTTCTTTTGTGATATCATCTATGAACATAAGTAATACGACATACATGTAACCTCAAATTATGTTAATAATAATAACCATCTTATAATATTACAAGTTTGTAGAGTGGACATTATGACATCTAACTAAACTAGAGCACCTTAAGGGATGGAGGGCACCGAGGATGAGAGACAACATCGAATAAACATTTAATTTAATAACAGTCAAGATTAGTAAAAGGGATGTCCACCCACATGTTCAAATAAAGTGTTCATCATCACAATAACAGCAAGAACAGTAAGAAATAATAAAATATCTTCCAAAAATACAATCACAATCTTTCTCGAGGTTGATTAGTTATCAGTAAAATACATGTATTTGTATATACAGAGTAGAGGGTCTCATATGTAATGCAAACGGTTCCTCATTTTTAAGATTCAAATCATATCTGTTGTTTTTTATGTGAAAAGCTTGGCCAATATATTTCACAGCAGATTGCAAATTATTGCTCACCTGTGCAGATCACAGGAATTGCAAAGGTTTTAGAGATCCAGTTAGAAAATTAACTTCACGATAATCCACATTGCACAGCCATCTTACTTATCTCTATATTTTGTGGAATTCACATTTTCTAAAGAGTTGTCTGTCTGGTGTACAGTCCAAATTCCTTCTTGGTCAAAAATCTAATAAATAGGAGTCGTGTGCATTACATGGGAAACATCTACGTATACAATTAATTCAATTTTTCGTCAACTAGCTAGCACGACATAGAATAATGTGAGCATTACATATAATAATTGGGTTTATATTTCCTATTATTAAATTCACACGTGATCCGTGGTTTTGTTGAAGGTGGGTGTGTAGATGGAGCGATTTCGTGTAAGTCGTACAGAATCGTTGCGCTGTGATTGCGAGGCGGAGTGTCGATTAGAGTCGCAATGACATCCAAATACGTGACAGAACGCTATCCTGAATCCACGCGACATGACGCATAAAGTGATGGGGTTGCAGCAACAAGAAATGTAAGCTAGCAGTTGGATCAAGCTCACTCCCACGTGTCCTATCATCTCGTAAAGCTCAGTTGGGCTGAACAAGTACCATGTGTTCTGAAACAGGTCAAAGATCAAAGTTATTAAATGCATACGAAGGGCTTTGGGGGTACATGATTCTATTAAAACTTTAGATAAAGTTGATAATAATGGGGGATGGAAAGTTTCCTACTTTTTTATAACTTGTCCGCCTACAACTACCATCACCACCACAAGACCCACGTCAGCGTGGTTTGTTATGGTTTAATGCGTTTTAAATATAAATAGCCAAAATATGTTGGAAACAAGTGGAAAGAAGAATGTGTCTGGACTTGCAAACAAAATTCTGGTGCACATTCTAGAAAGATGTCACGTAAGAATTTCATACCATGACGTAGAGAGGCGTCCAACAGAAGAAAAACTCGGCCACAACCACTCCCAGCATTTGGATCACTCGTTTCTTACGCTTTAAGCTCTTTGCTACATTGCACCTGCGAAGGATTCCTGCGGGATTGGACGTCTGCACAGCCACGGAGGAAGTATGCCCGTAGGCTGAACTTTGGCGATAAAGGTGATTATTCATCTGTTGGCCTTTGGGATTCTCTGCACCAGGCGCGGGTGAAATGGGAGAAGAGCTGCTGTCTCTCGTCCGCATCGACGTCTCCTGATATCCACTTTCACCAGAGTTCATGTTATTCGCCGAAACCGTGATGGCCAACGACGGGGGCATTCGTGCATTTTTACGCTTGTTCTCCTTTCCACCATCTCCATCACTGTTTTGACGAGGGCATGAGTCGTTGCGACGGAAGGAGGCCGTGAAGATGTTGTTAGAGTTCGGTTTGGAATGTGTGCTGCTTGTGACGTTAAGTCTTGGCGAAGCGGTTGGAGTTACTGACTCGTCCCCAGCGCTGGTGGCCAACATGGAGGATTGTTCTAAAAATTCCAATCAAAGTATTAACAAGTTGTACTCGTCAATCCGACATTATATTATTTTACACCAAGTAAATATGCAAATAAATACTCTTTCTTTCATTATGTAAGTACACTTTATTATGACGCACTGATGATGCCAGTCAGGATCATTGTCTAAATAATGGGTCCACACAACTTTTTAGCCACATTTGATTTGTAACCTCGCAAAGTTTATTTTCCACAAGAATAAAAAAACGCTTGTCTTGAACGACCAACCAAGAAGAAGAAACCAATTTTATAAGCCTTCTTTATAACGACTTCATATTTCATTTTAAGGAGGCATTGAGAAAAATGACACAAGAATGGGAATATTTCTATAAACCATATTCGTGGATGGAACAAGAATGAATGGTTGCTTATGCACCCAGAATTGCATACTGCTTCAACGGAATAGGATTCAATAATATGTACTCTGGAAAAAAACCTATAATTTCAACTTAGATATTTTAGCATTTTTCGGAACAAATGCAGCCGCCAGATGCTCTAATGAAACCCATGTTCCACGCTGAATACAAAAATAAAGGTCAAAAGTAATAGTTAGTCCAAAGTTAAACTTTTTGACTACAAAACGGTCATCGTGACAATGATCCTTTCCGTTCATTCTAGTTTTTACACTCGTAAAAATTTATGATATTGTTATGACCTGGTTGCTGGGTTTTCTCAAATTAGAATCACTAGGAATTTTCTCCTTCAATAATTTTATGCCGTACTTGCATTCATGTAAGAATTTTCCACATGGATTGGGTGGGTAGTGTGAGTGGAGCATAGGCGTATTCCAACCTTCATGCAGTTTGCAATAATAATAATATAGTTGGGGAAACAGGACCAGACTGATTTTTAGCTGCAGACTAAAGAAATTACTAATATTTCACGTCATCACTCAATTTCATTAAATGTAAGATTAGTTTTAATAATATAGATTTATTTCTGGAGTGCTCATGACGTACCAAATGACCCTGTGCATGTCCTGTTCTTTTAATCACGTCTATGGAACGATCTAATCCGTGCAAATTAAATCTTATATATATAGAGAGAATTACTCAATAAATTGATTGTCATAAACTTTTGAATGCAGCAGATAAGTATGGAGATATTACTAATGCTAAATTTACACAACTTCGCCTCCGCCATATCAGAAAGAATAAGGCTCAAATCTATTTATGATTAGATGATCAACAAATTTTCCTTTGAATTCAGCGAGCAAATTGTGCCAAGATATCCAACACACAAAGGCCGCTCTGCTTTGTGATCATGCAAGTTAATCAGGGTGCCATTCATGTCAATCCCACAACTTTTCTTAACAAACCAAAAAATTAAGACGCACTGGAAATAAGCAAATCCCACATTGATAGCTTACGTATTCATGACGTGTGTGTCGCCGATGATTGTGCATGACATGAGCAGACGTTGTAATTTTCTAAATCTGTTAATTTATAGTCTATGATTTCATTGCATACTTGAATGCATGGACAAGAAATAACTAACTTTCATTTGAACAAAGAATGACAATATTTTTCCAAATAAACATCTTCCATATATAACATAACAGCTGCAGTAATTCGCAGATTATGCAAGTGCAACTTTCTCTGGAATCAATGTCATAAGAATAAAACAGTTCTATTCATAGATACTTGCACTTTGAACTGGATAGAAATTGGAACTAATGAACCAATTGCAGATCTAACAAGAAAAGTAAGTAAGTATGAGCGAATAAGCCAATAATTTCTGAATTACGTAAGGCATTTTGAGACGTGCCAATACAGTCCACCACCATGCATTGAGTAAGGCTGCAGTAGTTTTGGAGGTTAATTACTGCCAGCAAGTTTCCAAAACCCTTATTTCCATCCCACTACCTTTTTCATATCGTCTGGGCGGATAATCAAAGGAACGTTAAAGGTGAAAGTGTGTAGACTTTTGTCCTTGTTAGTTTTAATAGTTGGGAATAAATGTTGGTTGTACAGTTCTGTGTGTAAGAATATGTGAATCTAAGTGAGAGATGTGAGTAAAGTGACGCACCATTTAAGAACTGCTCATTGACGCTGGAGGCTGGCCAAAGGGTTCTTGTAATAAGTCCGTATTTTACAGCCATGATGAGAAGGGGCAGCACCAAGAGAATGATGTCCAAGAATACGGTGTACGTTTTCTCCAGGGCTTCCGTTGGCCACTCTTCTCGACATTTGTGCCTTCCTAAAGAAAGCCACACAAATGAACTTAATCAGTTAGCTTTAATTACAAAGATTGACATCAAAGAGTCGTAAATCCGTCTCTCTTTCCTTTCCACCTCAAATCAAATGTTCCAGTAAGTGTAGTTATTAGCTACATTAAAGGATTTGGAATCGACTCAGTTTTGGGATTTGGGTTCATTCCATAGGAAATTAATAATGAGTTGGAGGGGATTTACTGCTGGATAAAAGATATCAAACTTTGAACATAACACTCAAAGACGTACTTTACGGTCCAAAACTCCGTCCTTATTCTACCCTTAATTCATGCGACTCTACTGAATTACAATTTGGAAATAAAGGGAAAATGGGCTTTCCACATGATATTTTAATTCGACTCTAAGTGTCGAACAGTTCCCTCACTCATTCTGATTTTATTTATTCAGTAAATTTGCAATAAACTTTCTCCTGTTACATGCATATTATTGCACATTCTCATCATTTGTTACTTCAATAAATGAATCTTACCCGTTTTCCGAATTGGTTGAAGCTGACTCACAAATGCGATGGGCGACATGCAAATCAAACTAGGAAAAAAATAATCCATTTCTCAATTAATTGTTTTTTTTCAGTATGTATCAGTAAAAAATGACTTTACCTAGCAGTCCAAACAATGGCAATGATTTTATAAGCGTGAGACAGAGTTTGCCACCTTCGGGACGTTAAGGGATGGCAAATGGCGTAGTAGCGTTCCACAGATATTGCCACCAGTGTCCAAGCGCTTACGGCAACAGAGACAGCTACAATAAAACAAAATAGGGTCATATTTATGTATGTGCAAAGTAAATTATGATATGTGATGCCATATGCAGCATATACAATAAACCACGGAAGATTGGTAGTTTACCTCACAGCAAAGTAATGTCACTCTGATAAATTAATTTGAATTCTAAATCGAGGACTATGCACGCTTAATAACCTTACCTGTACGATTATAAGGGATAAAGATAAGCGGAGGAATTAAATTTGGTAGCAGCTTAATCAGTTTAATATGTGTAAGTGGAATAACCAATTTGTGGTCCTTGAAGCGTAGAGAACTAAAGCAGATTTAATATCCACGTGCCTTGTTAAAATTGACCTTTCTACAATTGAACCTTTATCCCTTATGAAATTATTTTGACTCAACTATAACAAACAAGTGCTATCAACAATCTCGAGCTCAATATATTTCCCAATTTCTGCACTTGAAAATGCCCTGTTAAAACTTAATTAATGTTTAGACAACCAATTTAGGCTCAAAGCTCCTGCGTCAAATTAGCATTTCCCAGGTGAAAGCAACCAGTATGAAAAACATACTACGCGTCCGACACGCAACAGTTTATTTGAAAATGGGTGTAATCCGTTTGATGTGTTAATACATACACACAACAGAACAGGAACACACATACATAGTACAAATAGGAAATGGTTGCCTGATAAGTAAGTAACTTGATTTAGAAGTTTATTCTCCAGTTAAGCCTTCCACTTCAATTCACAGATTAATTCGAGACCAACAAACCAAGCAAAGCACGAACTTTCACTTCTTCTTTCACAAAATTCTCTTTTTTTCTACCTGATTTCCCATTATTTGAAGAACCACTCGCCTACACACACATACATACACATACGGCTTACTTTCCCCGTCTCCTTATAAAATTATTATTGTATGTGTGGGTTTCCCATTTACTCGGAATGTGTAGAATACCCTACATCTACTTATTTAGAAAAAGGAAAAGAAAAAAGCCCAACTCTACATTTTGTATAGAAAATGATTATTTTTTTGTATTTTCAAATTTAAATCTAGAATTGAGCTTTGCTTCAGTTGATTATTATTGCCCGTAACAAAAATCTCATTAAAATTTTTCCCATTATAATCACCTGGCCTGGCCTGGCTGGGCTGGGATTGCTGATGTGAAAAAATGTCAGACAAGTTCATCGGGTGGGTTGATTTCCTTCCATTCCACCCGACCTTCTCCGTAATGAATTCTTGCATGGAGAATGTCTGTCTGCAAATATCCTGAAGCGATATCTTTGCCATTTGTTGTATATACCTACTTTCCATATCGTGGTGGTTGGTGCCTTTGTTCTAAGGGTAGCACGATCACGAACCAAGTGTCATAAATAAATGAGCAGAGCCGCACGTGTGTATAGAGTGTATGGATTAAATAAACGATTTGAAACACGCAAATTGTAGAGAAAACGGGAACAACCAATTCAAGAAAATCACATTATTTCTCTAGCGTTAATGATTTACGTCCAGTCATGCGGGCGGAGGGAAGTGAAAGCATTCCGAACTAATGTAATGTAGGTGCGATTTCCATCAGCATTATTGTATGAATGAGCTGATTAATCATTTCATTTCGCCAACCAACCCATCATCCACACAACCTTTCCTAATTTTCTAGTGTTAAAATCCCATTAGGCGTCCACTCAACAACACAATTTCCCCCCTTGCACTTAAAGTGACTGGTGCTGGTGGTTGGGGTAGTGGAGAGGTTAAAAAGAGGATATTATGCATATTCCATTGACAGTGACAAAATACAATGGACGAAGAAGATGATGTATTATTCTTCCTGTAACTACAATTTACTTTCACTTCATGTATTCGCTAAGGAAGAAAACAATAATGATGATATGCGTCAATTCTCCCAATTTTGTTCCTATATAACTTAAGTCTTCTTCGAAAGATTCTAAACTCACCTATACGTTTGTACAATCTACAATACACGTGCATCACCTTTGGTTGGAGAAAGCGGCTTCGTCATGAGCTTGGATTGTTGCAGTGGATTTCTGTTTTTTGGAGTAAATGTGAAAATAAGTAGTAAAAGTAGGAGAAATTACTCAAGATGGAATGAGAGTTTCTCGGGATCTTAAATAAACGTTAATCCATCAGTTGGCGGCAGTCTATTTATTTTCGTTTTCTTCTAGGATCATTCTTCCAACCACGCAGAAGGAAGAAGATACGCTGGAGAAGAAGAAGTACAAGTTTTCTAACCAGCAGCAGCAACGTTCTTGCAGAATAGGTCACATACATACTTACATATAACAATCCCACCATGCAGTTCTCATTCCTTGGACAGTGACACATGGGACACTGGGATCGAGTCAGTCCAGCCAGGGTCAGTCCATTAGTCACATGGAGGCAACACAATACTTTCCTCTTAATCATGAGGCTAGATTCAGGAGGTATGTAAGGGAAAGCATTTTGGGATCCTTATGGAGGCCAATAGAAATGGAGGAATTACATTAGCATCAATTTATACAAGCCTTCCATACTTTGGTTAGTAGCATCCATTTGACCAACAAGGCTAGCTAAGGACTTTAGGATGTGGCCTCCATTAAGAAATTTGAGAATTTGACGGCTTTTACTCTCAGTTTAGCTCCCACACCTAATTGCTTAAGCTATATCTTCCCATTCACCCGAGGGCTGAAGAGGAATCACGTTTCATCTAATGTAAAGCATGGACATTGAATAATTGAAATCTCTTACTTTCTCCCTCTTTGTTTCAATTACATGCATTTTCATTAAAATTTGCTTCTGTGGACGAAAACATTGCTTATCGAAATTGTGTGGAAGGAAGCAGAGGATTTAAAAATGAAAATATGTTGTGTTATCCATGCTAAGTCCAGAAATGATGCGGATAACGTAATCTTGCTGTTTTTGAAAGCAGCTATTTGTCATTTGTCTATGACTAAGTGTTGCGTTGTTCTTGACTTTTGTAGAAAAGTGGGTTCTTTTTTTTGTTGTTAAAAGAATGCACCAATTGTTCCAAGGACTCTTTTTATCTTGTTAACTTCAAATTATATATCTAGCCTTTCCCTGAACCAACCAACAATTTCTGCTTTCTCTCTTTTAATGGAAGTTATAATTTAGTGTTTCAGAGAAAGTAGTAAACTGAGCCGAATGTATGAAACTTATCCCACTTATCCTTTTCAGGATTCTGTCACGCTATGAGCAAGTAAAAGAGCAAGTGAAGGAAGAGGTATGGCCTCAGCATCAAATAAAGTACCAATTATGTACAATACATTGTTTTAATATTTTAATTAAATTATATTAAAACTTTAAGGCTGCATACAAGTTTTCCCTCTCTATTTTGGATTGAATTAAGTAAAACATTATGTAATCAGGTTAATTTCTAGGAAATCAGCAATTTCAGATGAATGTAAATTAACATACATACATCCAGCAATTATACAACACTTTTTGTATATGTGGCATAATTTCTTATCTAAGCATTTCAGCTCAAGGTTATTAATGTCAGCCAGCCAGTATATCACACGATGAGAAAATTGCAAAATCATCAAAACTACATGGTTTTAGAATTATAGGAATCTCCTCTTGAAATATGTACAGCATGTAATTTTGGAAATTTCAACTTATAATTACGCAATGCTATATATATTCCAATTACTGCAGCACTGCGGGCTCCCTTTCTTCTGAAATCTAAACTTAGTTAGCTATGTAGCTATCATCATTCCTTGAAAGGTATGCACAGGGAAACTTTCTCCCATTACTTTCCCAGATAGCTATTTACATTATGGTGAAATGGTTGCTCATGGGGCAACACATCATCCTACTTAAAGAAGAATCTCCTCCTTTGCTTGATGTTCTCAATATTAAACATGCCCATGAATACAAACCTCTTCTCCAAAATCTTGTCCTAATCGGTCAGCTTGAGTTATCAAAGAGTGAAGAGCTGCCTTTGAATAGGAATAAGTTAGGTGCAAACTAATTTGCTTTACATAAAAGCAACCGACAGAGGAGAGCAGATTGCAGGTTGCTTTCTACAGTATATTCACACCAAGGACAAGAGAGAGAGAAAAAAGAATTTGTTGAAGGAAACAGGAACAAAATTAAGCGTGCTCCATGACCGAATTATTATTATCAAGTTAACCTAATCTACAGAGTGAGAGTATCAGTGACAAAAAGTCTCAAACAAAAAGTTTCCCTACTTTTCTACCGACTATCTCTCTTCCTCACTGGAAATGGCAACGGCTGCATGGACTGTGCTTGCTGTGTGTATGTTATATGGCAAATATCTAATAAGGCAACAACAATGAATACCTCATTGCAATAAGGCAAGGCAACCTTACTCACTAACGAGAGAGAGAACTCTTTCTGTGCCAAACTTCCAAGCGGAATGAGGACGGGTGAGAGATAACAAACCTTTACAACAAAGACTGTTGAACATTTTGTACAGACAAGACAAAATTGTCCTTTGTGAGACCCTTAAAAATACATCCTTGTCTCCTATTTGTAATGTACATACTCTTGTACGTTAAACTGAATTAAGGTTATTTATGGGACATGAAAACTAACCAAAATTATTCATCCAGTTATAATTTAATACTATCATCTATTATTATGCACCATACATATATTGCATCTGGGTGACAGAGGTGCAAATTTGTGGTGGTATTTTAATTTGTAATGTATTGAAGGAATAATAAAATAATGGGTCAAAGCAGTTCGTTAAGGAGTTTTTCCTCCATCGAATTTGCATCTTATCCTTCTCAAGAGAAAGAAAAGTTCTTTCAAATAAAGAAAGGAAAATATGCCAATGCCTTTTGTGGTGCGGACAGCCCCTTCCCGAATTCACTTGATGTTGGGCAGATCGATATAGTTGGTAAATTATTCAATTGTTAATGCACATTGTAAAAGAGTTATTTAATCCCTATGGAGTCTGCCGAGGATCGAGTGATGTGTATCTGTACGTCGTGACATTATTTTAAGTATTTCATACAGATATGTGTTCTATAATTGTAGGTAGTGAACTTATTGATCAACATTGAAAAGCATCACGATATGTATAAATAAGCCGAAGCCTTAAATCCACAAATTTTCTGTAATGGCTACTAATATTTTATTAACAATATCCAAGACCTAAACATCTACAAATATATAATGGTATCTATATATGGGTATAATGTCTTCACCGCCATTCACTTTCATGACATGTCAAGTCAATTCGTCCTGATTTTTAATGGCATCTTTAATTAATTGTATTTTGATCATTTTAGAATACGAATAAATGCGAAATTTGAATTTAAAAATTAAAAATTTAATAAATTTTTTTCTTGGAATTCTTGTCATTCTGCTCGGGATAAGATATAAGAAGAAGAATATGCACGGATTCGGGAAAGTGGTGAAGACAACAAAGACTACGTTAATGTGTAATGATTCAAGTGAAGTGAATTTGCATCCGAGACGGAAATTTCTACTTGAAGGGAACAAAAAGCTTTCGAAATTAGCACGTGCATCAGTCGCCAAAACCTAATTGTCAGCTCCAATTTTTAGAAATAATAATAATGTCTTCCCTGCCAAGACGTTCTTTTTGTGTAATGTAATTGGTTCACTTCATAATTTCATTTTTTCATTCTCAGCACCAGCAATTTGTAATTCCTTCATCTACAGAAAAGTAGAAATGAAAGGAGAAAGGCATATTTATCTTGAAAAATTCTAATTTCGTCGGTATGAACAAGTTTCAAAGTTGTCAAATTCTTACTCGGAGAAAAGTTTGATAATTCCAATCTATCTCTCAACTTGCTTGCATATCCACCCAGGTACACAGGATTGAGAGAGAGTGATAACTACTAATAGGAGGATTCTGCATTGAATAATACTTAACTCTTAAATCTCGACACGCCACACTTTTAAACATCTTTCTTAAATGACAAAATCCCGGATGCAGATATTTCGAACAAGTCGCAACAAAAATAAAGTCCAATGTTAAGTAATCTGATTTCCTAGTTTAATGGAATAAAGTTTTTGAGATTGCTGTAAGTAGAAATGAACAGATAAAGGGAGATAGGTACAATGCATAACTTTGCAATTCGCTTGGCTCTGTGTACCTCTACAAAAATTGCAATAGCTTATTGGACTAACAAAAATATGTGATTGAGTGGGGTGAAACCCATATTGAATTTATCCTTGTTCTGCGTTGTAGGAACGTTCCCCGTAAACGCAAATTTCTTCAATTCACTAATTACGTATAACTAAACTAAAGACACATACTATTTTTGGAAAGATTTAGCATTTTAAACCCAAAAGTTGTCATCATGAGAATTTCAACCAGTTTGAATTGATTTGTTATTGCATCTCATACCACAACTTATTTACTTATATTTTGATGAAGATTGGTTAAACAGTTGTTGCATGCACTAGTTGGCAGATGAAGAATGTTGTCTCATTATATGCATATATCTCTGTGACTATAGTAGAGAATTTCTTTGCCACTATTTCAGCCGTCTTAAAGAAGCTCATTTGCATTCCGATCAAGGAAATCGAGCTAATAGGCTATTTTTCACAGTCCTCAAAGAAACATCCCTCCAAACACATGTGCCGATCCATTCTGCTGTAATAATAATTATTCACAAACTGTTTCACCCGATCCGATCCCTACTATAGCACCCAATAGAATTCTCATTTCTTTTTCTGATCAAGTGAATCTTCTTCAGTCGAGGTCACCTTTGTCAACCGTCTTATCTCTTATATATACCACGCCTTTATAGATTCTTAAATCTAATCTCGACAGCTAAATTGCTCCTCTGCTTTATTGTCATCAATGCATTTAACGTTTGAGGAGGAGGAGGAGAAAAAAAATTGCTTGTTTAATCCAGTAACGTACATTGTAGCAGTAGGAGAATTACGTACATCGGAGGAATTTCAAGATACAAAGACACGTTTACTGATAATGGGAAAAGATTTGCACACATTGCACTAAATGAGCCAAATCCGAGTTCAGGACTTGTTTACAATCCTTTGTAATTTATGAGACAAACAGATTTGCTTCCTCCCATAACCCAACCCGACCGTCAGGTTGAGAAAGAACAACAACAAAGGAAAAATCGCTATTCAATAATGTATTGAAACTGACACATATGCTGAATGAGTGCCAAAAATATAAAGTTTATTGCAACCAAATTCTGTTCAAGTGTCACCTGCAATGGTTTATTTCCCTCCGTGTAAACTTCATAAATTATCGAGTTTGGTTTCAAAATGATAAAAAAATGGAGAATGAAGTGTTTTACAACCATCGTATCAAATTCCACAAGGATAAGAAAGTTGCGTATCCTTGAACATCATAAAAAGAAACTAAAAATACTCGGAATAAAAAATGCGGAGAAATATGTGTGGTGTGTGTGACGATGATGGTGGCAGTTGAAATTCTTGTAGCGGCAGTTAACAGTATAGTAATTCTTGCCTGCGTACCCCTGACCTTTGTCAACCAACCCAAAGTATTCCCCGCATAGTCGACAGGGATATTGCGCAGACAAAAAAAGATTACGGATGGTGTGCCGTGCATGAAATATGTATAAAAAGCATACTTCAACTCTTCAAGCAACTTCTTTATCCAATTTTGCCAACTGTTTTAAAATAAATTATTAATATTTTGTGCGAGGGTAAATGTCGTTAAAGAATGTGGGTAAGCGGTTATATCGTTATATCTTTAATTTTAATGATTAATAACACGCAAATCAAGAGGTACTTATATGCTGGAGGTGGGTGGAGGAAAATGGCTGCATTTAATTTTATGTATTATAATGGCACGAGTCAGAATTGTAGAAAAGGTGGAATCAAAACTACCCATGCCGTAATAAGACAGTTTCATTAAAAAGTTGCAATTTCTGTTTGAGTTAATTGCAAAAACCAAGCCTACTGTTGCAATAAAAGCTGAGTAAAATCTGCCACTGTTTCTAATTGAGAAGACTTCTTCCTGTCAGGAATAATAAAAAAAAACAGACGGCGTTGTAAAGATGCTTTATGCCGTCTTTAATTTCGCATTCAAAAATACACGAACTTCTTATAAACTTGTGGAATAAAAGGAGGACCGACGTCATACATAATTAAAGTCTTGACAAGAATGGCTTACTTATCATGCATTTGACACTTTGGGGCTGGTGGAGTAGTGGAGCTATGTGCAATAATATTCCTAATTTATCAGATTTACAGTACAAGTCACACTTAATGATTACATTAGATCTTTGGAACATCTTGTACAAATCAAAAAACACGTCCGTTCCCGTCTTGTTAGATTCATACTAATGAACCAACTTCATTTGCCAAATAAGTTGTAGATAAAAATGCAGAGCAGGGCGCTTTCCTTCCTTTCATTCTACTTGTTCAAAGTTTCGTATTCTTTTTTATCCTTCTTAAAAGCTAAGCTTTGGTTGCACCACTGAGCTGAACTGAACTGAACCGACTGTCTCAGAATAAGCCGGATTTCGGTTACATAGATTAGCTACAACTTGCACCCTTTTTCCCTTAATATTGAACTTATTTGTTCCACTACGGTGCAGGTAATTGGTTGGTGCATGGGACGAGGGAAGTGGAGGGAGTGAAAGTAAAGTAAAGCAAGATAAAGTGGAGGTAAATTTCAAAGTAAGTAGTACATCCATTATAATTGTTCCGACCCGAAATGCAATGGTGGAGAAGCCTGCTGCTGCTGGGTCATTACTATTTTATTTTTGGAGTCAACAGGGAAGAGTCCCTTGGACCAGACCAGACCAGGAAGAATAATATAGAGGATGAGAAAGAGGAGGTGGTGGTGGTGGTGGAAGGAGAAAGGACACAACATAATGTCTCTCTCTCTAATGACTCCCCTTCATTCCATTTTCGCAACACACCGACCGCTTCCTCCCAAAAGTAATGGGTCTTCCACTGGCAAAAGTGGATATTGAGTGGTCTTTCAAAGCCGAAAGTCGTTTCATTGGGTTCCTAGTATTTCCTTGTTGCTTCTTTCTTACTTTCTTTATTCTTTATAGTACCAACCTCCTCCTCCTTTTCCAACCGGAACTCACTCAACCCCTGTTTTCTTGTGCATTAAAGAAATTAGTGCAAAACAAAGTTGAAACAAGAAACTTTACAGGAAAAGTTATCAGTCAGCAGGTATAATTGATGCGGAAATGTGACCTAAGTAGCACATTGTATACCTCAAAAGGGAAAGGAAATTGAGTCCTGTGTGTGTGTATCTGACCTGAATCGCTTAATCTTATCATCAAGGAAATCTGAGATCATTTGGGATTTCATGGACCGAATGGCCCATATCCACTTTTTGAATGTCCTTCCCCCTTCAAAGAAGAAATAAGTCAGAAGGATCTTTCCTTGTGTTGTGTTGTGTAATACATAGAAGGTGATAGAGAGCACTTGCTGCAACACTTTTAATTTCAATTTGAATTTGAATGCTACCCAAATGTGTGCTTTAATTTTGAATGGAATTGCCCATTTGCATGAAACATGGATTGTTATGGCATACATAATACATAATTCTGCAAGAATGTCAAATGGGAGATATTTTGAAGGCGAAATATATTAAAGGACTCTCTCAAGTTACATACAAGTCTTAAGAAAGTGATGTAAAAGAACAGGAGGAGACAAGTTAAATCTCAATTTCTTCCAATTCCATCGATTTGTTGAGTTGAGGATGGAAAAGTGGTTTATTGGTGGCTGCTTCTCTCTGTAGGTTGGAGCAGTGAAAGTCGCAAACAGGATGGAAAGTGAGACCATTTTCCATCTGGGCACTAAATGGATGTCGTCTTTGCTTGCTGCATTGCAACCATGAGCAGTAAATCTTCCATACCAACTTATAATTTATACTCCGACGACCGACCAACCAACCCTCCGTTATAAAGTTTGCATCGCACCGGTGATTTTGGTGTGAGAGGAGAAAATTGCGATATTATGTTACATTTGCCTTATATACATACTTTACTTCAACCCGCTCAATAAAATCCTCCATCCGATATTGCTCACTCCTTTTCTTCCTCCTCCTGACACCATATTATTATTATTTTACTATGAATGAAACTGACTCAAATCTCGTTTCAGCAAAATTTCAAGTCAAGAGAGTTCCTTCCAAAACCAAGCATCTTTCAAAATAAGTAAAAATGACACAATTCTTTATTCCGGATAACCTCCAATTTTTCATGACAGCTATAAAAAGTTGCATGGAGACTAAAAATTGACACAAAACATGGAAAGCACTGCACTGCACTAGGAGCGCTTTGCAATGACTTTGTCAATAGTTTACAGGGTTGAAAACTGCTTTACACAATTTTCAGGGGAAAGTTCCCTCTTGGACGTGTAAAGGTAGATTTATTGAGGATTTTACTACCGGTCCGTTTGATGAGAGTGAGTTGGGTTTTTTCTGTAACACGGTGTGAAAGAAAGCCCATTACAGGGACAACCAACGACGACCATATATGAGCCAATGTCCTATGGACATGAACGGGAGCAAAAGGGCAAACAAATAAATCTCGGGGAGCAGCAAGACAAGACAAAAAGTTACGGTAAAAGGGTGACCTCTAATTATACGTTCCACTCCACCTACTCTTTCCTAAATATATACATTTGGTAGTATTTATAGATGTCTGTCTACTCTAATAATGAAAGTGCAATAAGTTAATGGTGTATTTAAAGACGAAACTTTCCCTGGTCAAAAAATAAATTCTTGTATTTAGTGTGACAATATTCACAGCATCAGAGTATGTTAATTCTTGTATTGTTTTGTGTATATAGAGATATATATTAATATAGGAATTTAAATAGTTAACGATAACTAATTATTTAATTACTTTCGTCATTTTTACTTGTATTTTACATTGCAACCTTGGATAATTCGAAGCAGTTCAAAAGTTCAAAAAGTGTGATTTTTTTTACACCAGTATTAAACCATGTTCAAATTTGCTTTATGTGTCTGTAAGTTTTCGTGCCAAAAGCCAAAATTTGTTATCTCGAATCTATTGGATAGAAGAAGACCATTTTGAGCCAATATTCATTGTCTCAGAATAATCCGTTTGAATTTAGAACTATAGCCCTGAATACAGTTTAGATACCACGCCAGGGCGAGGTCGTCTAAATTAAGCGAGTCTCATAGAGAAAGCGATGATGAGGTCAAGGGCGACAAATTGCTAAGAGTGTGAACTGTTGATTGTGGCAGCGTTTGTCAAGTGTCTTTCCCGTGGCCAACTTTGGCTTCTAAAGTCATCAACAGGCTGCATGTGATAAATTTATTTTCCTTACGGCTTATCCAGGTCTAAATCCGGAGTGTAAATCACTTCTAGGTCTTATACCACAATTTGTCCACCCGGGTGAAATGTTCTTTGTTGACGAAAGAAACCCAACCCAACTCTCAAGTTTGTGGCTCCGTTTCACAGTAAACTTTCTCCACTAACCTAACCCATAGCACTGATGTATACTCCTTCCTAAGAACCACCTCAACTGCGGTTAAGCTACTCTCGAGAAGTGAAAATATTGCAAGCACAACCATAAATGTCATAAATTATATAAAGTCTGGAACACAAGAGTTAAATAAATGTTAAATAAATGGTCAAGCCAAACTCATACCAACTTGAGGAGAAAGATTGGAAGGTGGACCCGTCGAGTCAGTCAAACGGATTAAAACAAGTTTCGCTTGTTTGATAACAATAATAATATTTTCAGCCTTGCAAACAAATAGTGCCCAAGAAAGAAACAGTTTCTATTAAGAATCACCGCATGCCACCACGAAATGAATGACCCTGCTGGACTTTACGCGTTACATAACCATTTATTATATAATCTCATGTTTGACTTTCCCTTTCCTTTACTCTTGTCCAACCAAGTGCTAAATAAAAAGTAGGCGGAACTACGAATTTGAGATTTTAACCAAAGTTGTAGTGTGGGTACTTTTACAGAATAAATCTGGTGTATTTTTATGCTCTGTAGAAAATCAATGAGGAGAATGCAATAAAACAAGCAAGTAAAGCAAGCAACTAAACTAACTAATGTGGTGTCACGTATAGTTTTCTCGAGTTAAACATTCTCAATCTCGCCTAATTTAGTAATGCCGAGCAGCAGCAGCAGCCTAGGGTTAATTCAACTGTTGCATGCAATACATAATAATAAGCAAGCAATCTCAGGAAGGGTGGGTGCCGTGGTGGTTATGGTGTGGCGGATGGATGACGTGGGAAATGTTCGACCATAGATTATCCATCACACCAACTCCAGCAGAGAGCATAATAAGGGGCTCGTGCCTTGCTTTTGTGGTGAAGACAATTAATTCGCGTCGAGTGAGCAAACAAAATATGTCAGTGTCACCTAAACCGCTCTGCATTATTAGTCTTGATGCAATAAAGGGAATTTTCTATTTGTTACTTTTACCATGGAATGGTATACAATGATGACGGTGGTGGTGTGGCTAATCCCAATCTGCCAGCAACCTGTTCATCCTCGCCGCATCTTCTTCCCAAAGTATCCAATATCATTGTGCATTATCATTATTACAGACAGCAGCTAGTCATGTCTCCAGTTACACCCAGTTACAGTATTGGTGTTGTAATTGCAGCAACTTTCTCTTCTGAAACTGATTGCTGCCTTGAAATTTATAAATGTCTCAGTTGTGCAAATATACCCGAGGACCTGACTAATGCACAGTTTAGTATAAAACCACAGCTGGATATGTTAAACCCTCCAGCACAATAATTCAATTGGAAAATCAAAACTTGAATTTCCGACCGACTTTTTTCATCCATTCCCTCTCTTCGAAAAAGGCATTGTATTCTATTCAATTCATTCAGTTAAACTTTGTGAAGCATAAATGACAAAAAAGAGCCATCAAAATATATAAAAAAAAGTTTAACATTTACCCAATTCTTAAAAAAGTTCAATGAATTTAATTTCTCGTGACTCATAGTGATACGATGATGCTGGTGCTGTTGTAAACTTTCACCCTACGCAAGCTTGGGCTTCAGAAGGGAATTATGGACGAAGAAACATTTCTGACAGAATCCGGCCCCAACCAAACTCCGACCTGTGGTTTGATGGGTTAAAAATGACACGACAGCAGAATTCGCATGGACTGACTTCGAATTCATTTTCATTCGCCACTCACTCACCTCCGCTATTTTGTGGAGTTGCTTCAGTTGGTTCGTTGGTTGGTGGTGGAGACACTTGGAAGTGAATGCTTTGCTGATTCAGGGATTTCTTCTCCGCTTATTCTATTTCATTTCTTGTATCATTTTGACAACCTCGGAAATGAGTTGTCTCATAAATATTGCCAAAAACTTTCAAATCGCTAAACACTTTTTTTATATACTAAAGTAATATGTAAAAGTTTTGAGTAAATGCTGGATTATGCAACTATGTATCAAACTTTCTGAAAATAATATCATTTGCTTTGAAAGAAATCCATTTGGGATAGAATTATCAATATTTTTTTAAATTGCAAATTTTGTATTAAATCCTGTATCGTCAATTTATCCATCAATATTTAAAGAATTGCATTTCTGCACGTTGATCAATAATCATCTCAAATTGCAGTTACATTACAATTATCCTTTTACAGATAACTGTATTCATTAATTCGTTGTATCTAAATATTCAGTGTAATACATACGCTTCTTTTTTCTTTGTCATTGTCACTCAGAGGTGGATTGGTCTCTCGTGATTGCCACAATATCGAACCAGACTGCCTGACTTTCTCCACCAAGCAACTTTTCTCAAAGGGCCAAAGTAGCTTTAAAACATGCCACAGGAGAGAGAGATTCCCTCTCCCCTTCTCCTCCATTCTCTACCTCGTTTCATTACATTCCATGCTTTCCCACTACTTTCTCCACTATAAACTATGTCGGAAGTTCAACCCACCAAGAAACAATCACTCTAATAAATACTAGAAACAAAAAGGAGTGGTGTACCTTATTTTATACATTATATACTCTTCTTCCTTTCTGGTATCGTTATACTAGAGCAGATTGAAATTTTAGGCTTCACAGGACACCATCTACTATCCCTATATAATAGCTCTATAATAATGTAAAGATGCTCACTCCCAAATATAATAATATAGATATGTACGTATATGTATATCCGGCATGCACAGTGTCAGAGGGGCGTAACTGTCATCCCCAGTCGTGGGGATTTTAAATAAGTGTCACTCGAAAAGAAATATCCTGGTCGTGGATGATACGCCTTCTGCAACAGAAGCAGTTGGAACAATCTATCCCTCCGGAGTATCATCATCCCACTCTAGAATACTCCACGGATGATGGTCACTATCAAACTGTGAAAGGATATACGGATCCGTATACCTCAACCTAAACTCCCTAAACGCATGCAGCGTTGATGAAAATCGGGACTTTTTCTGTGGCATAAATTTCAATGCAACTTTGGCTGTTACTACGATCCAGCCACACCATGCTCTTCCTCTCTTTGTTATGTGTTGAAACGCTGCCATAAAATTTCCTGGTGAAAGCAGAAATGGGGAACCATAATCACATGGAACAGGGATGAGGATTGTGTCTTGTTATTCTAAAACGCCATCAAAACTGCTTTTACTATCTATTATTTTTTTGAATTTTTGTCATTCATCTTTTAAGCTAGTTATGAGTTCATGATTTTTCATCATCAATGATATTAATTTTGGACAAGACGACAAGATGGAGTGAACCCTTGACACTATCTTTAAATTTGTATTTTTAGTATCAATTTATCAAACCTGGTCATTCCTTGAGGCACAAAGGCTTTACCGTCTGTGACAGATTCAGATTCAACCGTGTTACAGGGAGAGAAAGTGGGGGAAAGCGGAGGGGGTTTGGTATTATCTGCACGGTTATGACTTCCTTTTGTCAAGCTTTACAGATCTTTTCATTTCCTGTCTATATTTGACTCAAGTTTAGCAGCTCATGGTTGAAGAGAGATAGTTGCACTACTTGGAGAGAATGAAAGAGAATAAAGATGCTACATATATATATATATACGCTATGCCAGCCACTACGAAGTATGTATGTATGTAGCTAGTTTTAGGCAAGGCCACCACTACTACTGCACTATTGCCTAAAAAAATGGCCTCTACATGAGAGTTATGCCTTGTGCAGGCAGAACAACTTTGGATGGTCATGAAAGATGTATGTATTCCAAACTTTGCGGGTTGTAAATTAAGTGACGAAACTTTCCAAAATCCGAAACTCTATAAAATCGGACAGTGTAAGAGAGTTTTTATGGTAATGACTACAAATTTGGGTTGACCTGCTCCACTTCTATCAATGTTGTGGCTGGCTTGCATCGCTATTCCAATTCCAATGCAAAACGAAATGGCTCAGCATATTATTATCCAGGTTTTACAAAGTTGCATACTGCACCTTAAAATAGGTACAATCTCAATCGATGTTCAATTTAACTGATTTGTGACCCAATTAAATTTTCTCATGTAATGTAAATCCGTGCAAATAAATTGCAAAGTAAATTCCATGTTTAAAATGAAATGTTGGCTTGCTTGGTTTAGAAAATAAGGAAAGTGTTTAGTATGGGTGTGTACACAGAAGTGTATCAGTATATTTTAAAATTCTAGACTTGTATCAAGAGCAGTTATTCTCCCTTTTGTGAGTGAAATTGGGTTGCACTCCTTCCTACGTATTTTTGGTCACAGGGAATTCGTTATTGAATTTGCATGGAGGAATCTCAACTAACCAATATCAAATTCTCTGTCATATTTTACAACCAGCACCATTACATAACATACGCTTTTTATGAGCGTATGCGCTTCATGGAAAATGGTTATACGAGTATAAATGCAATTGAATTTTCGTCACACTCTTATTCCACCACCCTCAAATAACTTCACGGACCATAACGTGTCCGCACAAACCGAATTGTTTACTGATATGTTCTAATTTACGAAAATTCTGCACTCTTTTAGGAAACCCGACGTTATCAAGCTCTTCTCCCACGTTTACATGAAACTATTTAAAGGAACCGCAAGCAAGCGACCGGAGAATAACACCACTTCCTGCAAACGTGCTAAACAGGACGACATCCCTCCCGTGGCCATATTTTTGATCTGTTTAATAACAGTGAAAGAGAGAGAGAGAGAGAGAGAAAGAGAAATACATTCACAACCTCAAACCCCACAGACTTGAATAAATTGCTAAACTTTGAAACTACTCTTGCCAAACCAACTTGTGCAAATGAAGTCTGTTATTTCTATTGACAAAAAGTGATAAGCAGCTCTCTCTCTCCGGATACATGAAATCTAATCGAAGAAGAAAAACTGTTTTCTTGGCTTTCATTCAAATCATACAAAGCACAGTAGTTCGTATCTCAACATCCCAACCAGAATTAAGAAGAGTTTTGTGAGTGAGTGAATCCAAAACAAACGTCTGTTTTTCAACGACAGTATTCAGTAGTGGTTGCAACAACGACTCTGCCAATCGTCGCGACGCTTGCCCTCAATATGTCCTTCCATAATAATAATAATGTTTTGATCTTGTTTCCACTTTCAAAGAAAATATTGTTCTTGGAATGACAAGAAACTTAATCTGAGATATTCACCTTCAACTTTTATAATCTTGTCAACAGTCAGTCAGTCTAGATTGTTTATTATTTTGCTACAAATTCATCATTTGACACAAGGAATCATTATGAGCTGACGTATAAAACTTCTTCAGAATATTCGTTAAAATTCGTTATTTCCATTTTGTCTTGTTCTCCTTCATTGAGTAAGTGAATCGGAATTAACAAAAAAGTCATTCTGTCCTGGAGAATACTTCGTGTGATATTGTACAGTCTACAAAATAAAGAAAACTATAAAATGACCAAACCTAGACTGAAGGCAGGACAGGAATGAATCTTGCTTGTGGACAGGGTATCAAGAACCATGTCAGAATATGAACTGCCTAGTTCTTAGAATGAAAGAAAAAGCTAAGCACGAAATCGGAGCTGGAAAACAGGGTCGTCAAACTTGACGACAATGTTGGAGAAAATAAAGTGTCTGGGAAAGCATATCGGTGGAGAATAAAAGAAAAAAGTGATAGCGGGTGTCCTCTTAACACACGAGGCGACTACAGATAAACTCGCCATTGGAAGGAGACTAGGAAAAAGAAGAAAAAAGAATATGTAACAATTTATGTCATGTTGCGCTATGTTACCATTTTATCCATTATTACGTAACAAGTAATGTCTCAGCTTCAATTCAAGTTCCTTTCTTCCCGTTTACAAGTTCAAAGTTTTTTTGTTGTTACAACTTTTTCAAAGAGATCTTTATGCAACATGATTCCAAGCGAAATCCATGATTTTTTCCCCTCATTCTTTAATCTGCAAACAAGTACGTCTCGAAATTTCTTTTGAATACGAATTACAATAGTTTTAAGGAGAGTGTGCACATGTTTTGTTAATTTCATAACAGATTTACAGTTTAAAAAAATATCACACGAAAAACATGAAACAAATCAACAACAAAGAAACGCAAATTCGATTTACGAATTGAGTTCATTCCAAAATAATATGTGTTTAGAGTATGCAGCAAAACTCAATTCCAGAATTTCTACAAAGTCAAGAGAGCTTGACACAGTGTAGGTAGTAGTTTAATAACGATCAAGTAAATAAAATGAGGACATTGGATTAAGATATTAGCATGAAATGAGCGTGCTCCAAAGGAACCTGCTGCTGCTGTGGAGCTCATTAATGACACCATTTACAGCAGGGGCTTAAATTTTCTCACGCACTTAGTTATTAGTCTGATCTCGCGGACACCAACTGTGTTGCATGCAACTATGTATAGTTCAACTAACCAAGAGAAGTATAAGTACTAGAAAATGAGAAATACTGATATCCTTGTCAATGTTTCCCTACTTCAGGACTACAGTAACAAACCCGGCAGATTTTCCTTTTGGAGAAATCATTAACAAAGTGTGTGAGTATCAAGTGGAGAAAGCAAGTTAGTTTGTGCCGCGTGTCATTCTTTATAAGCGGATTGGTGATGTAAAGGTTGGACCGTCTTGGCGAAAAAGTAGTGTAGAGAAACCATTCAAGCCTTGAAACGAAGGCACAACTCAAAACTCAATGTGCATTATAGGGGTTATGGTTAAAATAATATTTACTTTTTTTTTAACTACATATAAAAACTGTGATTATTTTCATGTATCCTGTTTGAATAATCCAGTAAAATAAGGGGCTGGCTATATTTAAATGGTTCAATAAATCTTAATTATATTTTCCTGTTTGTGTTCACAATTTAAATCATAATTATTTTGGCCAAGATGCAGCCGGGATTCGCAATGTTAATAATTAATGACACTGTTAGTATCAATAACTTGCATGTATTTCCATACTGTATGGTTGTTACTTGAATGAAACCATTTTCTCTTCGTGAAAGCATGTTGTGCTCAATATACAAACTGCCACCATCAACACTAACACAGTGCCAAAAAGTCAAGAAAAGCACTAAACTCTCCAGAAATGCATTGCACACACACACAGAGAAAGTGATTGGACTGAAGTTGGTCAAAGGTGGCAGCAAAAAAGAAGAAGAAATGGTGGTGGTTGTGGATAAGACAAAGGCGATCTGTATTATAAGGTTTAGTTGGTGATGATGATGATACAAATGACTCGAAGAAAGCACCAAAGGCGCTAAATTGTTGCAGTGGTAGTTAGAGGACAGTTAGCCATAGTTGCATCAGGGGGTGAAAGTTGGTCTCTCTCTCTCTTGAAGAAGAAGGGGAAAAATCCTTGAGAAAACAGAAAAGAAACTTTATTAGTTCCCTGGTGACAGGTTTCATCAACCACAATAACGGCTCATCGTTCCCCTCCGAGTTGACCATTTCCCATTATTTCTGTCATTAGATTAGTTGCTGGCTGGAAATCTCCAGATATACATCTACCATGTTGAATTGTCTGATGCAGTCACGCCACGCCATTCTATAGGTATATATACTTATTCGATCCTCGCTTATTGCCATACCATAAATTTTAAATTGGAGCTCACTGGGATTCGGGATTAAAAGGAAACCTGTTACTGGGTTGGTTGGGTGCACGTACAAATACGAATGATACAAATACACACAATCTTGCACAACTAGTGCAAAACCATATAATGGCGGATACGCGAATATATAACCATAGCTTTGAACTGGTGAATTGGTTCCCATCCTTTTGTAATACAACATGCTTAACAATAATATAGTTCAAGCTCAATTCTTCATTTAAAAATAACCGTTTTCATAGTTTTCTGAGATTAGTTTAGATCTAGTTATTACTATTTTAGAAACAAATAAATACGCAACATCGTGGTTTAATGTTGCCAATTGACAAAACCGAACGATATATTACTCATTTTAATTAAGATTCTAGTGATTGTTTCAGTAAAGAAAGATTACATAACGCTGCTAGATTTCACCCATTAACTAACATTGACTTTTATTTATTTCCACTCCATTACTCAATAGAAACCTCATCTATTATTACTCCTGTAATACTTTGACATACGTTCGAGGCACATTTTTTCTTAATATTCTGTATAGTATACATACATAGGTATACAATTCACGAATATTCTACATACGTACATTACATATACATATCTATCTATCTATTGCCTATATAATCTCATTTTTGTAATTTTCGCTAATTATTATATGGAAGATTTATGTAAAACGACAAAAATCTGCCCTACATTACATTGGTTGTAGGCACCATTAGTTTAGCAAGGATACTAGGAAACTCCTAAATTTTGTAGAATGTTAATAAAAAGTGTGGAATTTTAGTTTTGTCCAGAAACATTTCTACTCGGCCCTCATCACTCACCAAGAAATCCAATTGTTTTCTCGTCAAAGATAACTGGAAGCAACACCTGTGGACATTTCAGTCCCACTTGCCACTTATTACCTAAAGGCAAGTATAGCAAAGAAAACCCATCTCAATCCCTTTACAAGAATCTGATGTGTCCGAAATCTCAAAACTTCTAAATGTCAACACCGAAAAAGAAGAAGATCCGGTCCGGAATTTCATCTCCGTAGAATCCCCAGCCTCAGTCTCAGTCCGTTTAATAATAGGCCAAATTGAGTAAAGGTGATTCAAGAACCATGTCGTGTGAGCAGCACGTATCACTCTTTTTATTGGAATAAACTTTGTAAATATGTTAAATGCCTTGAATGCTAGGTTTTCAGATGAAATCTAATAATGATGCGGGTGGGCTGGGTTTCTTGGTGTGTATAAATGTCGTGGAAAGCACATCATGGTTGCACTACTACTTCAAAGGAGAATTTGTCTTTGGAATTTGGAAGAAAAGGTCCGGGTGGAGATGTAAAGATTTAACTTTCTTTAACGGCTCAACCCAACAGACCAACTTTTTATCAGGGCGTAAAACATACAAAACACTTACACACAAACTTTTGTACATGAACAGTTTCCAAAGTAGCAGTGTTGCCTTACAAGGTTGCTCACTTACGGATTTTCTCCTCCAGCAATTCATACACTTTTGGTCATTTAATTCAAAAGTATAAAGGGAAAGAAAGAGGAAGAGGAGGACAGGAGGA
Organism: Folsomia fimetaria; assembly: GCA_034695645.1. NCBI lineage: Eukaryota > Metazoa > Arthropoda > Collembola > Entomobryomorpha > Isotomidae > Folsomia > Folsomia fimetaria. The sequence continues at coordinate 2,371 of JAQFZJ010000233.1, read as the reverse complement.
GGGCTTATTATTATATTCTCGCTTATTAGTGCATCCTTTAAAGAAATATTTTTGTCCTTACATAACTTACAAAATATAATAAGAAAGACCAAAGAAGATATAAGACGGGCTGTGCTGTGATGTAATAAGTCAGGACAGAAATTGTTAATCAAGTGTGGACTGGGATGAAATGTTCCCAGGGTGAAAATAAACGACTAATCTAATTTCGTGCTGAAAGCTCACTTTGTCATCAAATCAAACGACCTTGATGAGATCTGCACTTTCTCTGCACTCACTCACGCCATTACGTCAAGTCTTTAAATTGCTTCCTTTATTCTCAAACAGCTCTTTACTCTCGTTCTCTCGCACAACGAGAACACACTTTTCTTACGTATTCACTTCTTTTTAACTTACATTTTACATATGCTCGGGTAAACTGCTTCAATACGTATTTCTGGAGAGAGAGAGAGAGGAGGGCATTGCATTGTATGGATTTTGTTGTGATTGAGAGAAATCGAAATCTTATCTAACAATCTCAATTTAATGATTAAATACAATCCATTTATTCCAGCAATTTAACTTTTAGCAAATACTACAAAGAACGTTGTAGTAATTCGTAATGACTGACTTGTTTGCCAAAAACATGTAAATATACATACATATGTTCTGATCGAAATCGATTCACGAAATCTTAATCGTGAATCTTATATATTAAAATGTTAAGACTTCGCCAACAAACAATAATTTAATATCAAGGAAATAGCGTGGGATGGTTCAACAAAGTTCAACAATTTAGAGAGACCACTTGAACCAATTAATATCAAAGTTTGTTTGTAGACGCCAAGTGATTTTGGACACCATGTCGCCATTGTCAGCTGCACGAGTAACATCTCAGATTTCACCTTTACATATACCAAATCATTTGATTCTTCTTCGCTTTCATCAAAATTCGCCAAGTTCAATCCAAGGGCGTCACAAATCTCGCAAAACATGTTATTCTCCTTGAATGAAATGCAGTTACACAATGAGGTAAGCCAAGCTAAAGGTTCAAAACTCGTCACCAACTATTCATAGCCTTAAGTTAAGAACGGAATTCAAATAAATCTGTTTTACCCTTTCAACCATATCAATAAGTAATAATATTCATTTTTGAATATGATTTCATTTTGCTTATACATATATAGAATCTCAAATTTCCAAGAAACGGACCGCCTGAAGTTAACCTTTTGATCCGTACGCAATGAAAACGCAATAATATAAAAAAAAGTCATAAAGGGATAAAAACTTTATTCCGATTCCTCCTCCTCGATCCTTCTGTAAGTATGAAACTGACATTTCAATTCGATGAGGACTTGATTTGCTCATCTCGTCTTTTCATTGAGAAGTGTTTTTTGTGATTCTATGTTCCACGTGAAAGTGATTTGTTGGGTCATGTCAATCTAAATTGCTGTGTTCCGTTCTTAATCAACAATATCTTGTACACGTTTTGAATTTAAACTGGAAAGGAAGTAGTGGTGGTGGTGGTGGTTGAAAAACCTCGTATCTCGATCCTTCCCATACAAGCGAAAGGCTGAGAAAGAGAGTTACAAATAACAACAACAAGAAAAAAAATCAAGTTGGTTTAATATAGAGAGAGGAATGTATATAGGTATGTATGCACAGTATCTGTATCTAAGCACTTTCACCAGAGGCGGAACTGAACTCTCAGATTTTGATGACCGGCATTTATGTGCTGAGGTACTTCCTTCCTTGTGCCTTGCTTGGTGTTCTTCTTCTTATTCATTCAAGCCAGCAAAGCAACTTTCCCTTCATTTCTTATGCACGCGAGGAAATTCTCATCACTAAGCGATGAGTATACGGAAGAGTGTCATCATGTAAAAATAATGTCAGTAGTGGAGCACAATTTTGCTTTCTCCAGAGTCAAAATGAATTTATCGATCCTCTCCATTCGCGGAATAATTCTGAATTGTTAAGTACCCTTTGAAATTGCAAAGTCTCAAAAGTTGAGTAGAGCTACTAGCTTCTCTATCAAAAACGGAATTGAGGAAAGATTTATACAGCAGGCCGGTGGAGAGGAGGGAAACTAGCTTTGGATGGAAAAAGAAATTCAAATACATATGATACATATACAATAACTATGACACTACTACTGCCTGCATGGGAAGAACTTGCAAATACGTGGGGAAAAGATGCACCTACTGGCTCTGTTATCTGTAAGTTGCTTTCTTGTGAAGCAGGCAGGCAATTAAAAATTTAGAAATTCAATCTACATTCTACAGTCGTTTCATTTGGCGAGTTTGCGGTAAAGCAGAAACTAAATAAACCTTAACAAATGTAAAAAAGTGGTAACACTTCGTGTCCGCCCGTAGGATCAAACCGCGTATGATCCCAC